>PVJA010016035.1:0-44248 GCA_004027025.1 Myocastor coypus
TCTTCTTGGCCCCACTAAGTTCCTTCTAGCATGACCAATGGAAGACTTGGACATGGACGGCCTCCCAACGGGAGACATCTGAAACCCAAAGTTCCCATCTGCATGCAAAAACTGCATGTACTCTACTGAGGAGAGTGACCTGTTTTATGTAAGTAAACATTAGTTTAAAAGGAAAGCGCTTTGGCAGCTGTCATTGTGTTTGGTGTAAGTCCAGACCTCTCCATGTGGGCCACAGTGCCCTGCAGGTGCTGGCCCTGCTGCCCCGTGGGCTGGCCTCACACCCACTGACCTCTGTTCCCTGTGCCCTGGCAGAGCCTGACACAGCAGGGACCTTCTGAGCTGCTCCCACTCTGCCTGGAGTGCAATTCCCCTCTGTCGGCCTGTTTCTCATCCAATAGGTCTTGATGTTTGTTTGTTTGTGGACAGGGTTCTGCTATGTAGCCCAGGTTGGCCTGGAACTCACAGCAATCCTGTGGCCTCAGCCTGCTGAATGCTGGGATCAAAGCCGACACCACCACGCCCCACTGTGGTAGATGTTTTTTTTTTGTTTTTTGTTTTTTTTTTTTTTGTCTTTTTGAGACAGGGTCTCGCTATGCAGTTGAGGCTGGCCTTGAGCTCACTTTTGTAGCCCAGGCTGGTCTCGAACTCACACCAATCCTCCTGCCTCAGCCTCCCAAGTGCTGGGATTACAGGCGTGCACCACCATGCCCGGCTTGTGGTAGGTCTTAAATACACATCTTCAGGAAAGGTTTTACTGATTTCCCAGCAGAAGTGAGTTCCTCCTGCTGCTTCCTCAAACTCTGCTTTCTACCTTGACAGGAGGGCTTTGCTCCTGGTGTGCCACGGTAGTGCTGTTTCTGAGGTCACTCTTGAAATGCATGACATCGTCTTCATTCACCTTTGCTGAGTGAAGTTTTGGAGTAGAGGCTTTGACTGGCCATTTTTCCTTTTGTGGGTGTGACTTCACTCAATAATGAAACACAGTATATACAACCTCCCTTTCTTGCTACAGGCTGCATAGGCTTGGCTGGACTCGGGCTGGGCCGTGGCCTGCGTTGTTCAGTCAGCTCAATGTGTCATCGGGGACAGGCTGTCAGGGAAGTGGCATGCTGGGTGCGCTCTTCCCTACGCTGGTGACATGGCAGGGGTGAGGGTGGCAGGCCTGAACCTGACCTACACCTGCCTGTGTTCCAAGATTAAAACCAGCAGGACAGCCCAAGGTCAGTGTGTTATGGAGGTCAGCCCCACTCACCTGAGAGCCCACACCTCTCAAATACCCCTCAGGATGCCCCTTTGTAACTCCACAGGCTCCAGCACCCAGATCTCAGTCCTTAGAGACAGATGTTGCTCTGAATGCCCTGGGCATCTCAGGCGAGGTGCCACAGGCCACAGGTATCCGCTAGGGTGATGGCTGTCAGACCATGAGTCCCACCTGAAATGACAGTGCCACTAGGAGAGGAGCAATTCCATCAAAGTGTGTCTATTTGGAAAGGCCCTGATCCTGACTGTCAGAAACCTGGGGCACCCGGCTGGAGAACACCTACAAAATATTTTACCTTCACACCAGAGCTGTCACACCCCTGAAGACTGCCTGTCCATGTGGGAAAAGGCTGTGCTGACACGGAAGACAGTCATGTGCGGTGCCCGGGAAGCCTCAGAGGCAACCCGCCTGCTGAGAAGCAGGGGACATTCCGTGGCGCCAGCCCCAGCCACACACTGCTGGCCTCAGGAGCAGCTTTCCTAATCAATGGCATGTCCTTATGCTACAGCGCTGTCATTATTATTTTCTATAAACACAAAACTTACAGAGTTAAGGGCAATCTTATAAGCTGTGCAAACAGGAATAGAGACAGGGTGTCACGCTTAATGACCATTAACTTGAGCCATGACCCCTTGCTTCCGGCCTGACACTGCTATGGACTGTACCGTCAGGGCACTGGCCGCCTGGGAGTGAAGCTCCCTCTAGGTAGACACACAGCCAGTATTTCACTTAGCCCTCGCCAGTGCCCACCGAGAAGCTGTTTTCTTAGGTCCGTTTCAGAGAAGTGAGGTTTACTTGGTATGTGAACTGGATAGGTTTGGCTCCTATCGCCCATACTTTTAGGAACACCTCCCCACAAAAGACACTATATAAACACCTCCCTTGGCAAACATTAAGCCAATGCTCGTTAATGTTACAAAATCAACTGGGACAACGTAGAATGTCTCTTAGCAAACGCAGATAATGTCTTAAAGCGTTTACTTATGCACCTGTTGCAAGCATTACCGCACATAACCTCCCCACAAGCCTACGGAGAAGGTCTTCCTGCTTCAATATCCGATACTAAACGGGATGTGTATTCTAAAAACGAGTATGAGGAAGCAACCCAGCGGCTCTGCGCTGCCTGGATCTGGGTGAGCAGGAAGCGCGGGCGCTGGGGGCTCCCCAGACGCCAAGGCCCGACACTGGCCCGCAGCACCGGGTCTTTTCGCAGCACAGGAGGGAAAGAGGGCGCCGATTCAGTGTGCAAAGCGGCTCCACCCAGGGTCACGTCTGCCTGGCCGGGGTCAGCAGAGGAGCGCTCCCCGGGGAAGTGGGGTCGCCCCTTGCAGGCCGCGTCTGAGCCCTTACACCGTTTGTGCTGCAAAAACGCCAGCTGTTTCCGTAAGGGGCGCAGCAGCAGCGACACAGCCCGGGCCAGCCCACAGCAAGCGCGTCCAGGCTCGGGCGGAGCGCGCAGGGCGAGGGTATCCGGGCTCCCGGCCAGCCGCAACCGAGCCCGGCAGTCCCGTGGTCCCAGCCCGCGCGCGCCCTGGCCCACGCGCACGCACCCGACGGGCGCGCCGGCTCCCGCGTCCCCGCGCTGGCCGACCTGGGGAGGGCGGGAGCAGCCGGCGGGAAGAGACGCAGCAGGCGGGGCGGGTACGTGCGCGCGGCGCTCGTGCATCCGCTCCCGCCGCCCTGGCCCCGCCCCGCCCACCCTTTCTCCCGCGCGCGGGCTCTGCGCGCCCCGACCGCGCGCGTGCGCGCGCGTGCGCAGGCCAGGGCCCTCCGGGGCGGCCCCGTAGGCTCCGACCACACCGCCGCGAGGTCCCAGATTAACCCTTTGCGGCGCTGTACTCGCTCGGGCTCGGGCGGGTTCCGTGCCTGCGCCAGCCGGCGGCGCGCCTCCCCCCCAGCCCGCACCGCGCATGCACGGGAAGGGGGGGCGGTGGGGGTGTTCACGGCCGGCTAGACAGTCTGTGCTCGTGCAGGAGGAGGGCTGCGACCATCAGGGACGTGCACGACTCCCCACCCCGCCCCCTCCCCAAACTCCAAAAATCCCCCAAACTGCGCCCGCGCGCCCCGCGCCCCCGTTCGGCCTGCGCGCAAGCCAACGTGGGAGCCCACGCGAACGTCCGGGCCGTGCCGGTGCAGGTAAGCGCGGGCCGGCGCGGAGGGGGCCGGGCCGGCCGCGGGGGCAGCGGGCGGCCGAGGACGCGCGTTCCCGCCGCGCTCCGGGGCGCCCGCCAGCTCCGGGACGTGCGGCGCGGGCCGGGGCGCCGGGGGCCGCGCGGCGGCGGCGGCGGCGGCAGGAGCGGGAGGCGGCCCGCGCGCGCTCCCGCCCCGCCCTCGCCCTCGCCCGCCCGCCCGCCCGCCCGCTCGCTCTCCGGCGCCGGGCTCATGGCCGCCCTCCCGGCTCCGCGCCGCAGTGCCCCGGCGGGGGTGGGGACCCGCGGAGCTCAGAGTCGGCGCGCGCCGCCCCCGCCCCCGGCCGCGGGAGGGCGCGGAGGGCCGCGCGAGCCGCCGGGGAGTGCGCGGGGCGCGGGCGCGGGGCTGCAGAGCTGCTCGCACGCCCGCTCCCGAGCCGTCGCGCCGCCGGGGCCGCGGTCTTCCCGAGCTCCCACCGGCCGGCCGGCCCTTCCTGCCTCCGCGCCCGCACCGGACCCAGACTGCGGGCGATCGGGGAGGGAAGCGCCCTCAGCACCGGCCGGGCGGAGCTTTTGTTTGGCGGAGACGCAGATGGCCCTCTGCGCCGGCCGGGAGGTGGCGAGGGCGCGGCGCGCTCCGGGCTGCTCGGGGTCCGTGCCCGGCCCAGCTTCCTCTTCTCCGGGTTGCGCGCCCGCCGCCGGACTAGCCGCGCGGCGCCATTGTCGCGGCGGCGGGTGTCTGGGGGAAGCTTATGTAAGTTTGGCTGAGCGGGGCGCTGGGCGCGACGGCGGCCGGGACAGCGTGGTGGCCGACGTGTGATTGGGGCCACCTCGTCTGCTGCAGCTGCCTACAGAAATACCGGCTATGGCCATCTTCCGGTTCGACTGATCTGAACTTAGCAAGTGGAACAACGCTATAGGAAAAACAAACAAACAAAAAAAGCCCGTGCAAGCATGCTGTCGCCTTTCTAGGCCCCAGCTCTCGAAAAAAGGGGTGAGGGGGGGCGAGTTCACAGTGGTCACAACACAGAAAAGAAAAAGGAAGGGTACGCTGCTATGTTGCCATGGCTACTCCGGCCACTCCTCCTCTGGTCCCTTGCACGTTTATCCCACCAACCCTAGGAGTTAGTGACAGCCAGCGAAGGTGTCCCCTCAGAAAGGTCCTGTGCATGCTGCCCACCTCTCTGGTGACTGCCCGACCCGGAGCTGGGAATCCTAGGAGGCAGAGCCAATATGGTCCCTGCGTAGAGAACGCGTCTGTACTCTGGGCAGGGCAGTGTTCTCTAGAAAGGGAGCTTCTCAAGGTTTTCAGGATGCAGGGCTCCAGTTAGGAGTCCCACACGGTACATTTTGTGTGGAGCTGTTACAGCCCACCACAGCAAATAGCTTTTTCTTTTTTTCTTTTTTTTTTTTTTTGTGAGGTCACTGTTCATAGAGGAAAACTTTGTTTTTTAGACCATTGCTCTGCAGGAGGGAGTTACTGGGTAAGGACACGCACAGAAAGTTACATTTCTTTGGGCTTCTGGATAGTAATAGAGGTTTAAAAAAACTACATTTCTCAAGTGCTGTCTTAAAGACAAACGTGCTCCATGACACAGGTGTGCAAAGAAAAAAGCAGCTGCCGCCACCCGTGGTAACTGCTGGGTGCCGTGTGGCTGTAGCTTGCTTTATGCGTCCGTCTGTTGGGAGCCTAGAGAAAAGAACGCACAAGGCTGAACACGCAGCAGGAAATGGCGCCAGGGGCACTTGCTGGCATCTCTGTGTGCATGTGTGGCCATCTGTGCCTGTACAGGTGGCTTAGCCCTGCCCGCAGCCATCCCTTAGTGGCCCTCCAGCCCATCCTTCTGGTCCCTGCTGCACCACCCAGGGCTGCACAGAGCGGGGCCACCCAGCCAGGTGCTCCGGAGCTGAAAAATAAGGAACCTGTGTAGGAGGCGGAACAAGACAGGGAGGTCTGTTTTTTCTTTTAATCAGTTCTTGGAACCATTCTTGTGTTGGAATTCAGAATGCAGGAAGATCCTCCCTCATTCTTGTTTTTCTCTTTGTAGGTCTGGTGCACCCTGATCAGTTATTCTGATCTGAAGATTTTGGTGTTTAAGGCATTAAGATAATAGCCTGAATTGTTCATGGTAACTATAGCTTTGGATATTAAGTGTTGACTTCTGCTTGGGTGGGGTGTAGCTCTGATGGAGCAAGGTCCCGGGCTCCGTGGTCAGCATGCAGATTCGATGGAGATGTACTTTCCCAAAGACTTCTGTTTCTTTGGGAAAACTGCATGTTCTTTAAGTTTGTATTATCAAAAATTACTTAGAATTATCAAAAGTAAAACAGTGGTTCTGAGAAAAGCACATAGAACACATCATGTCTTAAAGCTCAGAACTTCCATATGGTGAGAGATCTTTCGTGTCAGTTCTAACTTTATTTGCTTATAAAATACTCACAGAAGTTACGGTTTACAGGGCCTCTTTACATATCTGAAACCCAAACTCTGGGCTCTTTTGAATGCTGAAATGATATAATAAGTAGAAAGTTCCACTCTAAACACAAATAAATTTCACGTTTAGACATGAGTCCTATTACCAAAAGATCTGATATTATATGTGAGCAAGTCTCCCCAAATCCCAAACATTGCTGGTGCCAAGCATTCCGTAAGGACCCTAAACCTGCGCCACCAGTGTTAGTGACACCAGGAGGGGTAAGATTGGTGTCCAGGGAGAACAAAGCCTGTCCTTGTTCTCTTCCCAGATATCATCTAAGTCTCATAGGGGCCTCAGTTGGAAGTGGCCTGAAACTGCAAAGGGAAAATGAGAAGACAGCACTGAGCGAGTGGGCTGGCAGAGGTGCCACTGTAGTGGCAGCAGTGCTTAGCACGGGGCATTGCTGTTCTGCGGAGTTCTGTGCGTGTGGGGTCGGAGGAGAGGCTGTAGACAGGCCCAGGGTCCTTGCCGCCACCACTTCTTAAATGCTGCTGCCGCCTGGCTTATCCTTGTTGTCTGGAACCAGGAATTGCTTACGCGTGATGCCTGAGTTAGTCTCACCTCTACTGAGGAGCTACATACTAGTGGCAAGTTTCTGACCAACCTACTCCGTAAGGTCATTTGGATATGGAAATAATTAAGATATATGAAGTATCTAGAATAATGCACAGCATGTATTTTATAAAAGGGACTAGTCAGAATGTGAAGGTAAACAGTATGCAAGCCCTCCGTAGGGATCAGTCTTTGCTACCCAGTTCTTGGATTGCCTTCAACACTGACCTTTCGATCATGTAGTGAACATCTGCTTGTCTTGTCTGTGTGGAAAAAAATGACTCTTAAATCGCTAAACTTTTTTTAATAAAATTTTTTGTAGGAGTTTTTCATCAGTATGTCTGAAACCATTAAGTATAATGACGATGATCATAAAACTCTGTTTCTGAAAACGCTAAATGAACAACGCCTGGAAGGAGAATTTTGCGATATTGCCATTGTGGTTGAAGATGTAAAATTCAGAGCACACAGATGTGTTCTCGCCGCCTGTAGCACCTACTTTAAAAAGCTTTTCAAGAAGCTCGAGGTAGATAGTTCTTCAGTAATAGAGATAGATTTTCTCCGTTCAGATATATTTGAAGAAGTCCTGAACTACATGTACACGGCGAAAATTTCTGTGAAGAAGGAAGATGTTAACTTAATGATGTCTTCTGGCCAGATTCTTGGTATCCGATTTTTGGATAAACTCTGTTCTCAGAAGCGTGACGTGTCCAGTCCCGATGAAAGTAACGGCCAGTCGAAAGGTAAGTATTGCCTCAAAATCAATCGCCCCATCGGGGACGCCACGGACACTCAAGATGATGATGTAGAAGAAATTGGGGATCAGGATGACAGCCCTTCCGATGACACAGTAGAGGGCACTCCCCCAAGTCAGGAGGACGGCAAGTCACCCACGACCACACTCAGGGTTCAGGAGGCAATTTTGAAAGAGCTAGGGAGCGAGGAAGTCCGGAAAGTCAACTGCTACGGCCAGGAGGTAGAGTCCATGGAGACCCCAGAGTCCAAAGATTTGGGGTCCCAGACCCCTCAAGCCTTAACGTTTAATGATGGCATGAGTGAGGTCAAAGATGAACAGACCCCAGGCTGGACCACAGCCGCCAGTGACATGAAGTTCGAGTACTTGCTGTACGGTCACCACCGCGAGCAGATCGCCTGCCAGGCCTGCGGGAAGACCTTCTCCGATGAGGGCCGCCTGCGGAAGCATGAGAAGCTGCACACGGCAGACCGGCCGTTTGTGTGTGAGATGTGCACCAAGGGCTTCACCACGCAGGCGCACCTGAAGGAGCACCTGAAGATCCACACGGGCTACAAGCCCTACAGCTGCGAGGTGTGCGGCAAGTCATTCATCCGCGCCCCGGACTTGAAGAAGCATGAGAGGGTGCACAGCAACGAGCGGCCCTTCGCGTGCCACATGTGTGACAAAGCCTTCAAGCACAAGTCCCACCTCAAGGACCACGAGAGGAGGCACCGAGGGGAGAAGCCCTTTGTGTGCGGCTCCTGCACCAAGGCCTTCGCCAAGGCCTCCGATCTGAAGCGGCATGAGAACAACATGCACAGCGAGAGGAAGCAGGTCACCCCCAGCGCCATGCAGAGCGAGACGGAGCAGCTGCAGGCGGCAGCCATGGCCGCAGAGGCTGAGCAGCAGCTGGAAACCATTGCCTGCAGCTAGGGGACCGAGAGCCCCAGAGCAGAGCCCGAGCCAAAGGCTACTGCCGCTGCTTTTGTGGAAACGTGCAGCATCGCACCAGCTGTGTGGGAGGCAGTGGTCGGGTTGGTGTCTCGGCAACTTTTTGAGGAGACCTTTTAAGTTGTGACCAAACATTGGCGCTGTCCTGTCCGGTGTCTGTTCCCACGGCCAGGAAGCTCCCCTCCCCTTTTAAGATTTTATTTTGAGGACTCCTGTGTCCAGTTTTGAAGCAAGGGACTTCTCCATTTTTAATTCCTCTACACTCACCGTGCTGAGTACAGTGCAAAGTAATAATTGAATCACTTGATTTCCTGATCACTGCAGTTACATGGGACTTCTGGCCAAAGCAGCAGTTTTAATAACTTAATAAATGTACTCCTACACATGCAGAACATGGCAGTGGGAGGTTGACCAAGAACACTGCGTGAGTAGGAAACCAAGTTCTGGAAATGCAGAATGGTATTAGATTTGTATTTGGTTTGTTAATTTTTTATATCACTGTTTTTCCCTGTTTTTTGTGGACAAATAATAGTTGCTTTGCTGAAGTGTTTCATCTGTTTTGATTGCTCCCCCAAAGCTGTAGTCACGAGTGCAGGAGGCTGAGCAAACCCAGCAGGACGCTGGTGGCGGCGGTGAGCTGTGTGCCACCTCGTAGTTGGGATTTGCCGTGTGGCCCGGCAGTGAGGACTGCAAAGGCCCTCAGCAGCGGGGCAGATGGGCAGCGGTTCCAGGATGTCCTGGGTCAGGATAATTCTTCACTGATTTTTGATGTGAGATTTGTATTTAGGAGCACGATTAGGACAGGAAACAGATCTACTTCAGTTACATTGGCGTAACAGAAGGGCGTCAAGCTTCTGGGCTCCCTGCAGCACCTGATTTATCCATAAAGGAGATGCAATATGCTTACTTAAATAAATTTAAAATCTTTTAAGTGTGTAAATAGTGTTGGTCTTAAGTATTTCAAGAAAATGCAGATAGTTGCACTTTTTGTTTGCATATTGGATTTAATAATTACCATCAGCAACGAACAGACCATTTTTAACCAATGTTAGGGGTCGTCAGTTCAAATGTATTATGTTTTGAAGTATATTTCATCACCAGTCCTGGTTTTAGGTAGAAGTTGATTGCCTTTCATACCGTAAATCAGAATTATTAACTCTTTCAGATCTGGTATGCTAAATGTTTCTTTGAACTATTTTTTTAGTTTATTGAAATGCCAACAGTTGTTTGAATTCTGTTCTGTAACAAAGTATTAGTTCATTACATTGGAATATGTACAGTTGTAGAAAATGCCAACTTAAAATTCGTATTTGGTTGCTAGGAGTTTTCCTAAAATACATTAAAGTAATTTCATTTCATAGCTTGTTGCATTAACACTTGTAGTTATTGTGGGAGAAATTTTACTTTTTAAATTGGTATATATGTTATGCCCAAGATTATAGGATAATGATGCTACCTTTTCAAAAAATTATTTATTGGTAAAGTGTTTAAAGTTAATTTAATTTCTTGAAAGTCATTTATTCTGTACTAAGAGTAGTCTGATCACTGTGTGCTGTACCAGGGGAAGAGGCCTGACCGCTGCTCCTCAGCTGTGTCAACCAAAGCAAAGGAAGAGTAATCCCACCCCTTCAGTGGCTACTTCAAACCATATTTTGGGCTTTCATTTTTGTTCATAAAAAGAGTATACTTCTGTCATTCCTGTTTTCATCTTTTAATGTCAGTCTTCCCCACATCCAGGTTTCCACCAAAATATAAACTTTCCACACTGCCTTCACCATGGTTTTCTTGGTATCACAAGTGTTCGATGTGATGTTGACTCCTATAAACTGCAGATCATGCTGGTACCCTAGAAAGAAAGTTCAGTCCTGTCACGCTGTTTGTGTTGTGCATTCATTTGTGTTGCATAAGACGTGTACTTAGGTCATGATTTCTCCTGTTGCTCTTATGTGTTAGGGTGCATGTTTCTTTGGGCTTTGGCAGCATCAAAGCCAAAACCTGTCAGCTGGTCCTAGCCATTACTACTGCCTTTCCGCACACCCACCGGCTGTCCTTGTCCCCAGGCCAGGGAAGCCCTCGTGTCAGGTTCTTGGAGGGCACCTCCATCACTGCAGGTAGTCAGTGCTGCAGTGCACTGATTACAGTGTAAGAGGAAAGGGAATTCTAAGTCAACTGTATCGCCTTTTCATAGTTACTTGTTCTATGTGTGCCAAGAGAATGTCCCTAAAGTTATGTTAACTCAGATGTGTAACTTGCATTGTACTGACACTGATTTAGGAAGTCTAAAATTAGAGTAATGTGTTACTCTATCGCATAACAGATAAAGACAAAAGTTTTCTTCCACTCACAGTTTGGGAAGTTCAGACCGTGCTCGTTGTCCTCAGTGTTTTGGGCTTATGCTAGAAGCTCACAGTAAAGCCAGTCATCTCGTGGCCAAACAGCAAAAAAGCACTGGGCTCTTGTTATGCCTGTGGGAGGGGTCCTCCCAGGTACATGAAGACATGTCCTTCCTAGGCCCCACCTCCTGGAGTCCGTTGGCTTCCAGCAACACCACAGGCTGGAGCCCAAGCCTCCAGCAGGGGGACTTCGGCTGACACCCAAACTAGAGCAGGTGCTTTAGTTGCTAATCTCTTTTTTTTTTTAGGGAAGGATCTACAAAGTATTCAGGGTTTCACTGCTAGGTCAGACTCATAGTGATCCGCCTGTTTACAGCCTCCCAAGAACTGAGATTACAGGCATGTGCCATCATGCCCAGTCTCAGTTACCATTTCAGCATGCCACAGGGGTAGAGCCAGAGCAGCAGGCCTGGGGACTGAACCCCAGCCTCTGTGCCTGCTTGCAGGTGCATTAATCCACTGCATCTTAACTGGTTTTTTTGGTCCTAACAGTTAAGAAGGATTTTTTTTTTTTTTTTTTTTTTTTTTTTTTTTTTTTTTTTTTTTTTTTTTTTTTTTTTTTTTTTTTTTTTGGCTGGCTCAGGCTGCTTTAAGGGCAGGCCTGGGGATCAAACCGCCGTCCCCTGTGCTTGACTGGGATCCCCTGTGCTTGACTGGGATTCCCTGTGCAGGCGCTTAAACCACTGAGCTAATCTGTACACTCCCAAGTTACTAATCTTGTGCCTGCCATTTTTGTATAAAATGAAATTATAGAAGCAGCCATTAAGTGAGCTTAGTGCTTCATGTTTTGTTGAGAAATCAACGCCAGTGTGTGTAGTTCTGGCTCAGTGTGCGGTATAAGGTTATCTGTGGCTCTATCACTTGGTGTGCGCGATTTATTTTCTCACTGCAGTGCGGGTGGTGGTGGCTAATGTCTAGGGGAACTGGGGGCGTCGATCATGTAAGTGTGACAGAGCCAACATAGCGAGCCCGGGTTGTGGTGTGCAGATCTGAGTCAGGAGTTAGGGAGAGGAGACATGCCAGAATGGAAAGAGCTCGGCTCTCAAGTCAGCCTCTATTTTTACACACTTATTTTTCTCTTTTTGTGTTGTTTTCTGAGGCAGGGTCTTGCTTTGTAGTTCAGTTACCATGCCTTGAACTCAGCAGTCCCACGTCAACCTCCCCAGGGAGAAGATTATGGCCATGCCCTCCCCACTCTGCATACACCCTTTTACCTGAGAATTTTCTTCCTCCTTAGACCTAATCAAACCAAGGTGTTGGTCCTGTGCACCCACTTGACAGCAGCTGTCTCCGGAGGGTAGCCTGTCACTTCAGCCAGTGCGAAGCACTGGGCAGCGTCCCATAAGGACAGCACTGAGGAGCACTGACTTGAGCACACCCCTTCTCAGTCTCATGCACTTTTAAAAAAGTGAGAATGGCCTTCGCCCATCACCCACCTGTTGGTACCTTCGGGGTCACTATACTGATCTCAAGGCTCTGGCCTTACCTGGGGATGACAGACTCAGCACTTGAGTGTTTTCCATGTTCTTGTCAGGAGATAGTCCAATCACCAGCATCCACTTGGCTATTTTTTTGGTAAAGGGGTGGAAAGACTAAGTCTAACTTGAGTTTGGGTCTTTGTTCTACTCAGTAGTTGGTAAGTTGAGACAAGTCACGAACTGTCCTAGCCTTAGTTTTATCACCTCTGGAGTAACGGCGGGGATTTTTATCTCTTCTGTGAAGATCATGATACAAAATGACCTGCCCAGCACTCCTGCGCTAGGTACACCATGAACATCCCCTGCTCCTCATGGAGAGGACAGAAGCAGACGTCATTTCTGTTCTGCCTTGGGCCCTTGCCTTCAGTCTGTGGCCCTGAGTTGTAGACCTCTATAGACTTCATTGTAAGTCTGAACCGAAAATAGCCGCAGAAGATCTGCTCAGCATTTCTGCAAGTTTTGACCTGTTACAGAGTTGTTCCTACAAATGTGTGTATTCATAAATTTTCTTTGGATTTGTAACCCCTTTGTCCATTCTGAAGATCACTGGAATGTAGTCAGACATGAACACTGGGCTCTCACAGCTTCCTGCATCTCTTAGGGAACATCTGTGACAGGGTCTGAAATGCCACATCGCAAGCCAGCATTTCAGCATCACACATGAAGTCCTCGTTCAGAAGACACAGTTCTGTAGGATGCTTTTCTGAATTGCAGGCCACGCAGTCTTTCCCTTCTGGTTTGTGCAAGCTCCCTGATGATGTCGCTTCCCCCAACACAGCTCAGAATTCAGAGTTCCCTCGTAAGTTTCAGAATAGCGCTGTGTAGACGGACTGCTGTCCTCTGGGGATCCTCTCTACCAAGATGGAAGCGGATTACCTAGCAGATGCTTACTGGATGCCTTGTACGTGCTGGGCTTTGGATGGGGTGCCGGGTGCAACCATGCGAAGACTGACAAATGCCTTGCCCCCTAGAGCTTGTCCTGGATGCGATAATTGCCTTTTCCAAGCTTTACAGACTTTTACAAGGATTTACAAATAATGGTTGCAAATGTGCAAGATATTTTTTTAAAACAATTCATGGTATGTATTTAAAACAATTTGTGTAAGTATCTTCCAGTTATGGAAGATGCTTTAGAAAGTTAAGAGTTTTTAATTGTCATGAGATGTAGTGGTATCAAAATAAACTATTCTCAAGTGATTTTGAATGTATACTGAAAGTATGTTTATTAAGCATGACCATTTCCACAGGAAGAGTCTTGCCCTCTGTGCTACTGAACTTTAGGGAAGAACAATGATAATGAGTCTAAGGTATATTGAAAGACTGGAGCCTGGCACCAAGAAAGATATCACTAGGCCAGGCATGGTGGCACACGCCTGGACTCCCAGTGTGGGGGAGGCTGAGGCAAGAGACTTGCTGCAAGTTGAGACCAGCCTGGGCTACAGAGGTAGCTCAAGGCCAGCCTGAACTGCATAGCGAGACCCTGTCTCAAAAGAAGAGAAAGATGTTGCTGCAAATAAATGAGAAGACTGAAATATGATAACCTGGGCTTTAGCAGCTTTGGACAAGAATATCAATAGCATAAGTTTCAAGGGACAGTACACCTTGTGTTGCCCCAAATAAAGAAGCTTCCACTGGTGATTCTTCCAGGCCACTGCTGCCTTGCTTCTTTTTTTGGTCTTTTCGAGACAGGGTCTTGCTACACAGTTCAGGCTGGCTTTGAGCTCACTTTGTAGCCCAGGCTGGTCTCGAACTTGCAACTTGAGATCCTCCTGCCTCAGCCTCACAGGCGTGCACCACCACAGCCTGGTGTTACTTTGAACTTTAGTTACTTTTCTCAGGATTAGGGCTTTAATAATGACATGTGCTAAGTTTTCTGTCAGGCATCTGTGTTTTGTAACAACGCTGAGGTGCTCATTAATAGTAAAGACCTCAATTCAAAGCTAGAAATCTTGCTCACTACTAAGCCCTTGCAGGAGCCAGGCTAGGAGCAGGCTCTGCCTCTCCTGAACGCCGTGCTGTCTGCGCTAGCTGTGCTGCACGCGTGTTGGGACAGGCATGGCAAGTGTGGCCGCGCGTGTTCTTACAAACCTTGGCCCATGGCAGGCAGGCTGCTCTGCAGGAGGGCATTTATGCCCATGGCTGCCCTGAGCTTCCGGGCTGAGACGCCCTCACCCTTGGCAGTTCTTTGTGCTTCAGGGCATGGACTGCTCCCCAATAGGTCCCTGATGCCTGCACCCACTCTTCCTCTGTGCCATCATGCGTGAGCCAGGTTGACTCCCAGAGGCCGTGGAGTTGGGGACCAAAAGTAACAGAAACGGTGATTTGTGTGTGATGGTCCCTTCCTGGCCTTTTTCTCCTTGAAAGATATTAAGAGTATGTGGCTTCAGTCTCTGCCTCTGCCACCTGCACACT
Source organism: Myocastor coypus (assembly GCA_004027025.1). Classification (NCBI taxonomy): domain Eukaryota; kingdom Metazoa; phylum Chordata; class Mammalia; order Rodentia; family Myocastoridae; genus Myocastor; species Myocastor coypus. The sequence goes on from PVJA010016035.1 coordinate 14,390, forward strand.
GTGTCCTTACCTTTAGCTGGCTGTGTGATCTTCCTGCTGCCAAAATGCAGATGAGCCCCTGCCGGGCTCCTACTGCTCTTGCTTATTATTGCAGAAGCTCTTCTTTTTTTTTTTTTTTTTTTTAATGTACAGGATAGGTGAGTTTAGTTTTAAAAGTAGATGAATGCACTCAGAAGTACTAGCCTCAACTGGAAGGACAGATGTGGAAGTCTAACACCTTAGGAAGGAACATCCTCACGATTCATTCTTCGGCTGCTTCCACTTAATTGCATGAAGGGTGTGTGGCATGCTGTTGCTTCTGCAGGTGGGGCTGCTTTGGCTGCCCTGTGCTTTCTGCCATGTCCCAGCCCCTGAGAAACAGGAAATGCTAGCCAGACTGTAAGGCCACGGGACCACAGACCCCAGTGCAAGCAGGTTACACAGCACCGAATAGTCTGCCCTGTGAGCAAGTGGGGACCTCAGCAGGGAGGAATGGAAGGAAGAAGTGAGTGACTTCAGATGCTGTGTAATTAGTGGTCATTCCACACGCCTGTGTGAAGTACCAGGCAATGAAGGGCTTGGGTGTTTTTTAAAGCAATACATTAAAAATTCACAGAAAGTGATTTAAACTTTGCTGATGGCAGTACACTATGCTAACTAATAAAATACATTGCAGAGTGTGTCATACTTTAATGAAATATTTTTCTTTCTTTGAGGAGGATGCGGAGAATAGAACTCAGGACCTCACACAGCCAGGCAGATGCTGCACCATTTGCTAAATCCCCAGCCCCATACTTTATTTCATTAGTACATAATATGTTGACGTAGGTATTTATTCTACAGCCAAAAGAGAAAAGGTTCAAAGGTAAGTTCTTTGACTTCTGTTGCTTGTCTGAATTGTTAGTACCCTCAAATAGTTAAGTATGGATAGGGGCTGGACGTGGTGGTGTAGGCTGAGGCAGGAGGAGCCTTATGAATGCCAGGCCAGCCTACTCTGCAGAGTGAACTCAAGACCAGCTGAAGTACTCAGAGACCCTGCCTCAACAAATATGGATAAGGTCTTTATTTAACTTATAAGAAGCTTTTGGATCTTTCTAAAGCTCTGATATAAAAGATTAAAATTGAAAGGACAGGAGTTAGAGCTCCCAAATTCTCGATGCTGCTGTACGTGGCCACTCATCCTCGGCCTGGTCTACCTTGCTTCCATAGCAACTGGATTTTTAGCATGGCACTGTGCTTTCTGACTGTGGGATTCCTAAAATTGGGGGCTGTTTTCCTCCTGTAGTGCTTTGAAAATATATGTGTCTGTGACAAAATCCAGTGTAGTAATTTAGAGTACTAGCTCTCAATTTAGATTTCTTATGTGAATTCTGGTTGTACCTTAAGTAGGTAACCTTGGACATGACACTGAAACTGCACCCTTCACCCTTTGCGGCCACAACCTTATCGTCCAATAATGTGCAGATATGGCCAATGCCAAGGGAGAGAGAAGCTGCTGGCACATGTTCTCTAGGCCTTTAGACAACATGAGGTTCTTCCTCTGGCTACTTATGTATGAATCTACAAAAAGAGTAACATAGACATCGAAGGGAGGGTTAGATGGTAGACATAAGTTTAAAACAGCATGCTACAGAAATGCTACCATGGCATAACCAGAAGCATCTGTAGTGTGACCACGCACTGTTATAAACAAGTGAAGGACAAGACTCCTGCCGAGAGTCAGTGTGTGCGCTGAGCACATTGAGCTAGATACACACACACACACACACACACACACACACACACACATACGAGCTGAGGTAGCTCCCTTGCAGCCAGAAAAGTGATCAGCGAAACAAGGAAGCCTAAGAGGAAGCTCTTTGGGTTCAACTGAAGTGCCAGCCTCCTCACCCAGGAGTGCAACTGTGGAGAAGCAAAGAGGAAGACCCCGAGGTGCTGCGGCTGACTCGCTTGAGGCCGTGGCACACAGCCCTGGAGCTCCGCCATAAGGTGTCTCATCCCGTGTCCAGGACCCAGTGCTGCCTAAAATCGAAGGACGGTATGTTGTGCTCTCACTCCAGAAAAATGAGTATTTAGAGCAAATTCTCTTTAAACCCAGCTAGTTGTTTTAGGTCTTTCTTCTCATCCAGTGTTTTTTTGCTGAAAGTTATGCGACATTGTGCTGGTGTATAACCAAGTGACCAAACAATTATGAAGCAGGCATCTTGGCTTGAAGATCCTCTAAATCACAATGGGAAAGGATGTATCAAAGCAAATGAAAGGCAGTGCATGAAATTACAGTTGAATCAAGTTTAAGTGAAACTTAAAGCATTCTAAAATGACCCTTTTAAGTTTCAGTTTTCTTATTTACAAAATGGGATAATAACATAAGAATGGAGACGGCCTATGACTCGCTGTACCACATGGTACCATGGTGTGGACATGGTCTGATGCGATGTCCTCCAGGGGTTGAAGCCTCATCTTTGTTGGAATCCCTTCCTGGTTCTTGTCTTGACCCAAAAAATCTAAACTTATAAACCTACAACCACGTTATTAGAATTCCACCAAGTTCATTCCAATCTACCACTCCCAGCGCAACCCCCGGGGATAACAAAGACACTAAGTCATATATATAATTGGGGAGCCAAGGGGCCCTAGGTCCAGCCATAAAGATGGCTTCTGGAGCAAAGAGAGCAACCCAGGGCTGCACTGTGGTTTTATTCATTGGAGAAGAGGAAGTGGCTTGCAAAAGGGAATTGTGGGAAGAAGATGAGCACTGTGAGCTGGGCTAGGTAGGAGGCCTGCATTCACCTCTGCCATATTCAGAGATATGCAAAGGAAGTAACTCACATTTTGCTACTGAGATAGTATCTAATACTTTGGGGGTCTGGCACTTCAGCTCTGCTGTGTAATCTTTCAAGCCCCAGGAAGTCTTAGCCTCTATCTCGAGGCTCAATCCCAGTTGACACCATGGAGCATTGGCTCTTCATCCTGTTATCAGGGAAACACGAGTGCCATCTTCAAAAATTACCACCAGCACCTCGGCTAGACCAATACACACTGTGTAAGGCCAATTGAGAGGATAATGAGAAGTCCTAGCCAGCTCTGTACATTTCAGTACAAGGGAATAGGGTGAGGCTCAGCCAAAGTGGAGACTGCCGCTCTTCTTTCAAGGAGAGCTGCTCAGGGGATCCTCCACAATCTTCTCTGAGAAGTGGTAAAAGGGTTTGCCAGCTTTATGTTACTGTGACAAATACCTGAAATAATTGATTAGAAGGAAGAAAGGTTTATTTTGTCTCACCATTTTGGAGGATTCAGCCAGTCCATGGCCACTGGGACCTGCTGCTTTCAGCCTGTGGTGGCCAAAATGTGGTACAGCACACCTGTTCAGCTGATGGTAGCCAGAAACAGAGAGTGGAGAGTGTGAGGCAGAAGCGGAAAGGGGGAGGGAGACAGGCAGATGGAAGGAGCACTCAGTGTCTCTGTATCCCCTTGGGGGCCCCCGGTAGCCCCACTTTCTCCCACTAGGTCCCACCAACTTCCAGGAGCATTATGGGCTGGGATTTTACAAATGTGCTGTGATGCCTGGCACCTCTTTCTCCTGAGTCTTAGAGACATTCTAGAGAGGTAAACAGAGTCCCACTGTCCTGTTTAGAGCAAGACCTTCGAAAAGTGGTTGGATTTAGATAGGGGCATCAGGGTGAGCTTCCAGGGTCTCATAAGGAAACCAGAGAGCTAGATACACACACACACACACACACACACACACACACACACACACACACACATACACACACACACACGTTCACATTCCCTGCCTCATCATGCATGACCTGTGCCAGTTCTGGACTCTGGCATAGATAGGACCAATGCCTGATGCAATCTCCTCAAGGTGGGACCTCGAAAATTATGAGTCAAGAGAATTTCTCTGTATGGTTTACTCAGTCTGTGGTATTGCGCTAGTGGCAACACAGAAACAGATTATTACACATGACAGCCACCATACTTTTATTGGTCTTTTCTGTCAAGGATGGAATGCTCAGATTTCAGTCTCCTCTTAGCGTTTGGATTTCTCTCTGAACTCTTTGAGTAACGGCTTTCATCTTCCAGAGTCATTGGCCTCTCCTGAAGAAAGAGATTGTGTAGAATGATCACTAAGGTCACTTCAGGGTTAAGGCCTACTATTCTGTAATTAGTTGGGCTAACAGTCTTCAGGCATTTTACTTGGTACTCTCCTGCCTTCTATCACCAAGCTGGGTGTGATGGCTCTTGCTTATAATCCCAGCACCCTGGGAGTCTGAGGCAGAATTGCAAATTCAAGCCCAGCCTGGGCAATTTAGCAGCTTGGTGAGATCCCAAAATAAAAAAGGGCTGAGGGGGTAGCTCAGTACAAAGGTACTAAGTTCAACTCCCAAATGAAGGGGAAAAAAGCAACCAGCTCCTGGAGCTTCCCCGTACTGAACAAATGAGAGGGAACAAGAATGACCCTTTACAGTGAGAAGCGGGGAGGATCTCACACACACACACACACACACACACACACACAGTCAAAACTGTCAAAATTCAGGCCACACTTGATGGGGTCCCACTAATAATGGGCTTTTTCCTGCTATTTTAGGAGTCATCTCAGCCTTTGAAAATGGATGCAGAAGTGACGCAGCTCTCTAGTTTCCTTGTGCTTGTGTCGACGGGAAAGCGGAGCGCGCTTGGCACCTTACAGCCTCTTCCCACGGCGCTGCTGTCTTTCTCTCTCGCAGCTGCTTGTTTCTCTCCTTCTCCCGGCTGACGTTCGAGCCCGTTCCTGCTCCCCTCCCTGCAGCACACACATTTTCCTGTGTCTCCACTTTCTCCTTTCACCTTTCCACAGAGAGCAGTGGTCTCTATCCTTGCGGCCCACCACTGTTTTGGGATTAACGAGGCCTGGTGGTTCACCGAAGTGGGAGGGTAATAGGCCTCCTGACATTCTTTAAAACACCTGTCATATTACAGTAGGCTGGTTCCTTTTGAGACAGGGTCTCGCTATGCGCTCCAGGCAGGCGTTGAGCTCACTTTTGCAGCCCAGGCTGGTCTCAAACTTGCGCTGTTCCTTCTGCCTCAGCCTCCCGAGTGCTGGGATGACAGGTGTGCGCCACCACGCCTGGCTCAATTTCCCTTTCTATAAATCACTCCCGCTCAAAAAAGACAGGATTTTATGCTTTAGGTTATTGTGCTAATTTACCCAGTAAGTCAAAATACAATCGTCACTCCTTAAGAGTCCAGTTCTATTTTGCTCTTTTTTTTTTTTTTTTTTTGTCTTTTTGAGACAGGGTCTCGCTATGCAGTTCAGGCTGGCCTTGAGCTCACTTTTGTAGACCAGGCTGGTCTCGAACTCACACTGATCCTCCTGCCTCAGCCTCCCGAGTGCTGGGATTACAGGTATTTTGCTCTTACATAGGATCATCTATCTTTCTATACCATAGGAAGTACAGAAAAGCTGTGGTGGGAAAACACTAAATGAAATAATTTATGAAATTCACCGAAGGAAAATAAAGGTCATGAGAATTGCAAATTGGCTCCTTAAATGACGAAGGTTGTCTTCATTTCCAGCTCTTAGCCCCCAAATTTGCTATTTCTTATCTAAAGCTTTTCATTTTTCAAGTTGAAATTTACATCAACTCACTTCCTGCTCTAGACATCTTTTCCTTCCTCACATCCACATGTACCTGTTCAAATTTCTCATGTCCCTTCTATTGGAATTTATTATTTTCCTTGTCATTAAATTGTTTGACGGAGGCCTAGGAAATAGCTCAGTGGCAACGGTGACTTCCTGGCAAGCACAAGGTCCTGAGTTTGATTATTAAAAACAAGAAAAGTGTTTGGAGGGGCTGTGTGTGCACATCACCCGCTCCGCCATCCCCAGCTCCGCCCTGTGTCTCTTCTCCTGACAGCAGCATTGTGTTCAACTACTGACGCACCTGCAAGAGCTCTGTCAGCCAAGTCACTCTCCGCTTGCCTTCACCACTCCGGCAGTTCCATTTCCGGGTCAGGCCCTCCTCCTGGACCCCACGCTGGGCTTCTGATCTCCAAGGTGATGGTTTGCCTGCCAGTAGAATTCGAGATCTTGGGAAGTGGTGTTCTCATGATTTTGCACATCGGGGGCATCGGGGCTTCCAGGGCACTTTCACAGGGACCCGGGATGAAAAATTAGTCTTCCAGGCCCTGGCATGGTGACAGAGACACAAACACACAAACTAACCTAGGCAGGGAAGTAAGCTAGAGCCCACACAGAGACTTACCTCTGGACATTTGCATTTCGAAGGGGAAGGGCTGGGCTACTCATTTACATCCCAAAGGACTGGTAATGAGTAAAGGGCAAAGGCTGGCAGTGGGGAACAGAAAGCCAGCTCCACGCTGGGCAAACCCTCCAGAGCAAACCTCAAGGGCACTGCCCACCCCCAGTGACACGTGGCTGTCATCGTTTGTAGGGTACTTTGGTACAGTTACTGCTGCAAACTGTAACAACTTTGGTCTCTTCTCCAGAAACTTCACATACATGTTCATGAGGAAAATGCAACTAAATACAGCTGTCACAAACTTATGAGTTATCTTTACATTGTTCAAAGTATCTTGGGAAGTCTACAGGCATACTAATTCTTATTTTATTTTTTGTGTCTATTTATTTTCTTGGTACTGGGGATTGAACTCAGACCTTGCACTTGCCGGGCAAGCACTTAGACTGCTGAGCTATCTCCCCAGCCCAACGTGCTAATTCTTGATACTTAATCCCTTCCTTGCTTCCTCCTCCTTTTCCAGAACTGGGGAATGAATTCAGGGCTTTTACATCCCCAGGTGGGGATTGTGTTATCAATTTGTTTGTTGTTCAGCCTGGGCCTCACGGTGTCACCGCACTGCTCAGGTTGGGCCTGAACTCACAAACTGCCCTTCTGCCTCCCAGAGTACAGCACTAGGTTACCGGCATGCACCACTAAGTCAGAGGTATTTCTCTTTGGTAGAACATGAAGAAAGCCACGTACGGTAGTGGTAGTGCATGTCTGGACCTCGGCTACTGGAGGGGATGCAGAAGGATCATTTGAGCCTGAGCCGAGGAGTCACGTGCCAGCCTGGGGAACATAACAAGATCTTATCTCCTGAAAACAAATTCTACACGATGGGAGAAAATAAAGAGGAAACTAAAAGGGCTTCAACAATTTTATGCCTCCTCCACATTCCGAAACATGATGTTTATTAGGGCAGGTCTTCCTTGACAGGTTCTGGCCCTACTAGGAGCTGCTAAAGTCATCATGGTGGTCATCTAATGTGGCCGATGCCCTTAAAACAAAAGACCACCTCCCCCCTTCTTCTCCAACTCGGCCCAGGGCACGGTGTCCTTTCACTTTCCCACCACCTCAGGGAAGGCCCCAGGTGTATCTAAACATCCCCTTCAAATCCCTGCCCTGGCAATAGGCCGTAAAAGCACGGCCCCTCTTTGTCCAGTTCAGAGAATTCCCTGACCTCCCCAAATTCTCTCCGTGTCCTCAAAGAAAATAATGCTCCCCTTTTCCTTTTTTTCTTCTGCCTGTTTCTTTGCTGCACCGAGAACCTATCATTCCTTATGGACAATGGTGAATCCTTTCAATTCAGAAACTAAATTTCAGAAAATTTTCTTCTTTTCCAGTACTGAAGATCGGACTCGGGGTCTTGCTCTTGCCGGGCAACTACTTGTACCTCTGAGCTATATTCCCAGCCCTAGGTTTTCTTTAATTACTTTTGATGTTTTTTTTTTTTTGTCTTTTTGAGACAGGGTCTCGCTATGCAGTTGAGGCTGGTCCTGCGCTCACTTTTGTAGCCCAGGCTGGTCTCGAACTCACACCAATACTCCTGCCTCAGCCTCCCAAGTGCTGGGATTACAGGCGTGAGCCACCACGCCCGGCTTTGATGTTTTTGTTTTGTTTTTTCTTTCCCAAGTTTTTCTCTCTAAATTGTTTATTGCTCCTTATTTTCCATTTCTTTGTCCTCTTGATCTAATTTCTGAGATTCACTTAACTTTATGTTTTCTTTTTTTTTTGTCTTTTTGGGACAGGGTCTCACTATGCAGTTCAGGCTGGCCTTAAGCTCACTTTTGTAACCCAAGCTGGTCTCGAACTCGCACCGATCCTCCTGCCTCAGCCTCCCAAGTGCTGGGATTACAGGCATGTGCCACCACACCCGGCCTTAACTTTATATTTTCAACTGTGTAACTTAATAAAATTGATGACATAATTTTAGTTACACAAACAGCAGCAAATGGGCATTGGCTGTTCCCACACACCACAGAACTCCTCCAGCATTAAGTGTTGTAGGCAGCTGAGTTAGATAGAAATATTATAAGCAGTCGGACAGGGCCAGGCCCTCAAGGACATCATGGAAGATAAGGCCACCTTCAAACTACAGACGGATACTCCTCCGCAATGGGCCAGATCTCAAGACAAGAGTAAACAGAAACAACTACATACTTGCCTAGGGATGGGCATCAGGGATTGATATTCTAAGTAGGTATCTTTCCAGGACCTTGAAAGATCCTGGAAGGAGTCAGGAGCCCAAGCTCAATGGGTGGAGTTCTCGCCCGCTTGCTACGTGACTTGCCTTCCCATTGGATCCCGGTGTTAATCAATTTTACCTGAGCAGTGGTGCTTGTAATCTCACTGGCTGGCCATAGTCTTTGTCCCACTCCACACCCACCTGGGCAAGGTCCCACGCCTTCTCCACAGCCTTAGGCCTGCCTCACCACATGACTCTCCTCTATAAAAACCCTGGAAGAAGACAACTTCCTGGGCAACCCGCTCGGGTCCCCTTCTGACGTTCTTCCCAGACAGAAGCTTTCTTTCCCTTAATAAATCTATTCTGCTCATAACCTCCGTTTGTTCCTAAAATTCATTCGTCGGTTTTAGAGAACTCGAGCTCGTCAGGTTGGGGATCGCTTTCCCCTGCATCATTAGCATCTTATGTGACTCTGAACCAATGATCACAACGAAGAAATTAGCATTGCACGCCATTTTGGTTTCACCTGGTTTCAGCACTCATATTGTCTGCTGGATGGAATCTGCAGTATCCCGCTGCAGTTATGCACTGCATTTCCTGCATTTCCTCCCGCCTGTCACGGTCTTCTGGCCTCAGGGCTGGTGCTGCTGAGTGGTACTTAAGCACCTACCTGTATTTCACCATGTCACTGATTTCCCATTACACAGAAGTCAGGTATTTGGGGCAGGAATACCACAGAGAAGGTATGGCATTTTCTGTGCCATGTTGGGGATCCCCAATGGTGCTGTGCCTAAATATTTGTGATTTACCTTGATCACTTGACTAGTGTATTGTTTAAGTTTTTTCAACTGTAAAGCTTCTATTTCCCCCCTTTTAACATAATAATCATTTGAAGATGCTATTTGAGAATCTGTAAACATCCTGATTCTCTTCAAACTTTTGGCTACCAATTTTACCATGCAACTTTGGGATATCAGGCCTAGAGTACCCCAATGATGTTTTCTTTCTTTTTTTCTTTCTTTCTTTCTTTCTTTCTTTCTTTCTTTCTTTCTTTCTTTCTTTCTTTCTTTCAGAATGGAATATTTAGAGCTCAGCATAGTGGTGCATGCCTGTAATCCCAGCACTTGGGAGGCTGAGACATGAGGATCAGTGGAGTTCGAAACCAGCCTGGGCTACAAAAGTGAGCTCAGGCCAGCCTGGAGTGCATAGCAAGACCCTGTCTCAAAAAGAAAAAAAGAAAAAAAAAAGAAAACAAACAAACAAACAAACCGCACAGAATAGAATATTTATCGGGAAAGAAAGCTTCTGCCCAAGAGGGGAAGAGAAGGGGGACTCTAGTGGGTTGCTCTCCAGTGATGTTCTAATACTGATTTTCCTGTTTCCTTCACTCTTCACATAGGGAGTAATTAAAACTAATTCATTAGAATTATTTATACACTCAATTATTTATAGCAGAAGTCATACGTGTTCATTTTATCCCTTGGGATATGAAGCAAAGTTCTTGCTATTTATTTTGTTATGTAAATATTTCAACTTTGGCCATTGAATGGCCATAATTTTAATTCTCAGGAGTTGGATCCATCTTTGAAAGTCTGCTCCCTGCTCCGTTTTTGCAATGTTGTAGGAAGCTGAATTAGACAGAAATGTTATAGGCAGTTAGACAGGGCCAGGCCCTCAAGGACATGGAAGACAAGATGACTTCACAACTATAAACAGACACTCCTCTGCCCTGGGCCAGATCTCAAGACAAGAGTCAACAAACACAGCTAATACTTCCTGCCTGTATTCCAGAAGTGCATGCCACTCACTTTGAGGAAGGCGATTTGGGCATGTAGCAGGCTGGTAGGGATCTGTACCATGGACGGGCCATATGTAAATATAATTATTCCTTTACAGACTGGTCCCCTGCAGGATTCTTTTTAGGGAAAAGTGGGGAGCAGCACAAGGGCTCTTTTGCAGTCTCCTCCAACTGTATCACGATCTCAGAGGCCTTGTCCAATGTCGCATGGTCAGGTAGAGGCCTCAATCGTCCCACCCCCAGACTCGCTATCAGTGACAAAACTGGGCCCATACAACATGCTTTGTGGAATCTAGCCCTACCTTTTCATGGCGGATTCCTGCGGACTGGGCATCTGCAGCAGATGGGAGGAGGAAAAGTCAAAGCAGCATTACAAGGACATGGGTATACAGAAGTGAGCATATGTGCTCATGGTCCTCAAGTACTATTAGAAAGAAAAAGAAAGACAGAGTGGCCACCAAATGTGGCCTCATGTACTACATGTTTCCTGCCCCACTGTATCATGCCTGAACACCCTGCTAAGAGATCCACAGAGGCAACCACGGCTATGGTGCTGGAGCCTGGCTTCCAGTCAGTCTCATGGAGCCATGGTGTCATTCACTTAATTCCTTCTTGGTAGAGACATTCACTAAGAGGTTTATCAGTTGGACCAAGAAGATGCTTGGATTTATTATAGCAAGGATAACTTCCTTGGTGCTACTGATAGCCTGTGCAGTTATCGACTCCATGATGTTAGCTCATTCCATATTAACAGCTCATCTTGTAGCCAACTGCACAAGAATTTCTGGTAAGAGCAGGAAATTCAGTGAAATATTAAGTTAATAATTCATGCGAGCATTCGAGAAACCTCCATCCTTTGGATAGATTATCAAATTGAAAGTTTACAATTATAACAAGGTTGAAGATACCATTATAATATGACTTTTGTATCACCCCATTACTTACCACATAAAAAAAGTCTTTTTCCTTGGGGACTAATAAAAGAATATGTATAAGGAGCTATCCATCAAAATATTACTTTGCATACAGTTGCTCTTTTTTTTTTTTTTTTCTCAGAACTGGGGTTCGAACTCAACCTTGCACTTGCCAGGCAGGCACTTGTGCCACGGAGCTATCTCCTCAGCCCCTACTCTTATTGTTAATGTCACAACACACAGCCACATTTGATGCTCAGATTAAAGACTGGCATAAGTTTGCTGATGCTAGAGCAGTTGAATCCATTTGCATTTCTCAAGGCTCACTTTTGGTCCTATGTTGGAATTGGTGTACTCATACTCTCATTTATAATCCTTCTTGTTAAAGTGTGTCACGGAGGATTCTCAGCCCAGCTAAGGCTATGGGCTATGTGGCCACAACTGACACTGCTCCAGCTACTTCAAAACAAGAAGGGGGAACTGTGGAGGACTGCCTGAGCAGCTCTCCTTGAAAGAAAAGCGCTGTCTCCATTTTGACTAAGCCTGACCCTATTTCCTTGTATTAAAATGTACAGAGCCGGCTAGGACTTCTCATTATCCTCTCAATTGGCCTTACGCAGTGTGTACTGGTCTAGCCGAGGTGCTGGTGGTAATTTTTGAAGATGGCACGCGTGTTTCCCTGATAACAGGACAAAGAGCCAATGCTCCCTGGCGTCAGCTGGAATTGAGCCTCAAGGTAGAGGCTATGACTTCCTGGGGCTTGAAAGATTACACATCAGAGCTGAAGCACCAGACCCGCAAAATATTAGATACATCTCAATAGCAAAGTGTGAGTTACTTCCTTTGCATATCTCTGAATATGGCAGAGGTGAATGCAGGCCTCCTACCTAGCCCAGCTCACAGTACTCACTTTCTTCCCACAATTCCCTTTTGCAAGCTTCTCCCCCTTCTCCAATGAATAAAACCTGAGTGCAGCTCTGGGTCACTCTCTTGGTTTCCAAAAGCCATCTTCATGGCTGCACTTAGGGCCCCTTGGCTCCCCAATAAATATATATATATATATATATATACATATATATATATATATATATATGTCTTAGTGTCTTTGTTATTGCCGTGAGTTGTGCTGGGAGTGGTAGATTGGAATTAACTTGGTGGAATTCCAATAACATGGTTTTAGGATTGTAAGTTTAAACTTCTTAAGCCAAGACAAGAACCAGGAAGGGACTCTGACACATTATTTATGTGGGCTGGCGAGATGGCTCAGCAGTCTACAGTGCCTGCTTAGGAAAAGATTAGGCAACCTTCCACAGGGACTGCAGTTCCATCCTGGCACCACATGCTGCACCAGCCCCATCCCTAGGACAGGTTGAGCCAGCCATAATACAAAAAAAAAAAAAAAAGAAAAGTAGAAATACATTTGCTATCATGAGACTCAAGAAGAATCCTAAGTGCTACCACTCTGCTCCTATTTTGGTGTGTATCTGGCTGTGCCCTAGGCCTCCTGCAATCACAGGTGGGTCTTTCCAGAAGTGGCTGGGTCTGGAGTGTGTGGTCACTACCTCAGTCCTCCGACTGGCACAGCTCTGCTGGGATCAAGGCCGTGATGCTGGGCTGAATTCCCTTTGTGATGCTAGGATGGAGGGAGCTGGCATTATGGGTGTGAGCGTCACCCACCGTAAGTGTGGGCAGCTTGGGTGAGCACCACCCGCCACAAGGGTGGGTGCTTGGATGGGAAATAAGAAACAGAAAATGTCCTTCGCTTGCTTTTCTACCTTTTGCTCCTCCTGTACTATTTCTCTTCTGCAGTGTCTGTCTGCCATGCTGCCCTGCCTTGGAGTCAGCTGATTATGGACTGAAAGTGCTACAATCTGCAAGGTAAATAAACCTTTTCTCCTTAAACCTTGGATACCAGGTATTTTCTCTCAGCAACAGAAAAGTAACTTGACTAAGACAGTTCCCAAGGCTCAGTCCTTTTCTTTTTGCAGAAACAATATCTGACACCTGCAGCTTAAAGGAAATGAGTTTTACTTTGCTCACATCATTCCATAGTTGGCAGGCTACAAGAAAGAAACAGAATGGCTGAGAGGCCTGGCGGAAAGACACTTCTCATGTCCTGGTATCCAGGACTCATCCAGATAAATGTGTAAGGACATGTATCTTAGTTACTCTTTACTTGTTGCTGGGACAAATACTCAAAATGAAGGAAGGAAAGGTTTATTTAGCTCACAGTTTGTGGAGGTTTCAGTCCATACATGGCTGGCCCAAGGCTGAGTGGAACAGGGCAAAGAGCATCCAGTTCATGGCGGCATAACAGCAACGATCGTGACAGAGGCACTTGACCAACCAGAGCAGCAGGGCAACAGCAACAACTCCAGTCTGTGTCTCTGTCTCTTTTTAAATTACATCAAGGTCTGCCTTAGCCTGTCTGCCTTAGGCTACACTCATAATCCCAGAAGTACTTAAAACACATAATCCCAGGGATCATGGATCAAGTCTCAAACTCTAGATCAGTACTCAATCACATAATCCCAGTGACTCATGAGTCAAGTGTCAATCTATAGAAGTCCCCACCCCATGACTACATGAGGCTTGGGGGGACTAGACATAAACCATAACAACATGTATCTACTGTTGCAGTATAATGCAGATGTCGTACTCCTAAGCGTCATCTGTGTCCTAGCTATTTATCATGTCCTCCCCAAATGTGGCAAGCACAGGTTGTGTTAGTAAGACAGCATACAGCATCCTGCCTTTTAACATTAGCTTATCAGGTTAATATCGTCCCTTCCTTATTGCGGACTGATCAGGTTTGCAGTCTCCCAAAAAAGTCGACAGTGAAAGCTAAGCAAAAGAGAAATGGCATGATTTCAGGGCCTAGGACAATCAAAACCCTCTCACATAATTCAAGGTTCTCTGGGGGCTAAGAGCAAGATCTTCCCTGGGCAGCCCCTATGTATTTAGTTATCAGCATAAGGGGCAGGAATGCTGAAGAGGGGCGGAAACGGCTCAAAGACCTCTCTGGAGTCAGGCACGACGTTGCCAGGAGGGCTGTTAACCCCAGGAGGTCTCCATCCACCAGAGAGATGCTTGAGGCTGCAGCCCTCAGCGAGTTGAGGTGCAGCCGGTGTCCTCGGCTGTGGCCTTGCCTTGTGCTGTGAGGGTCTCGGCTCCACCCACCCTGCCAGGCCTCAGTAGGGACGAGGGGTCTCCCAGAGGTCCACCTACCGAGTCCACCGCTTGTCACCGACAGGGGCCCAGGGCTCGGGCTGGTTAACTAAGCACTGCTCAGGGCTGCTTCGCGGTGGGCACCATCAGCTTCTTTCAGTGAGAGACGCGTGTTCAGACTTGGTCTGAACATGGCATGACTGTTTCTTTTTAGCAACCGCACCACACCCACTGCCTGGCTGTACTGCAGCTTATCTACCCACCCGGCCACTGGAGGACATCTCTGCTGACAATCATGGACAAAGCCATTCTAAACCTCCTTGTGCAGCCTCTGTGTGGAAATATTTTAAACCCCTTTGGTCAAACAGGTTAAACACCACGGAGTGGACCTGCTGGGTCAGTATGGTGAAAGTATAAGAAACCAAACCACAGTCTTCCAAAGCAGCTGTGCCGTCTTGCATCCCCACCAGCAAGGCAGGAGTGCCTGCTACCTGACACCCTCATCTCAGTGTTGTGGGTTTTGGCTATTCTAGTAGATACAGAGAGATTTCTTGCTATCACATATTCTAATTTGCAACTTTTTTAAGACAAGGTCTTAGTAGTTAGTACAGACTGTTCTTGAAGTCACTACATAGCTCAGGCTGACCTTGAACTTACAGAGGGATTCTCCTGCCTCAGTCTGCTGAGTGCTAAGATTATTTGCATGCCCCACCACACCCAGCCTAATTTGTAATTTCTCAGTGATATTTGATGTGAAACATCTTTTCATGTATTTATTTGCCCACCATATGTTTTCTTTATGAAATGCCTAAGAGGTTTGGCCCATCTTCCAAGCAAGTTGTCTTCTCATTGTTGTCTTTACATGGTTTAAATCTAAAATATCCTTGGAAGTCTCCTGTGTTCAGAGGTAGAGTTTCCCGAAGTTGACTGGATGGTGAGACCCTCACCTTATGAATGCATCAGTGCATGGGTGGGCAGGCTGAAGCTGCGGCTGGTAGCTGGGACCTGGAGGGAGGAAGCAGGTCTCTCGGAGCTCGCCCTTGTAGGTTTTTCTTTTTTAACGTATTTAGTACAGGGTCTACAGAGCCTCATTACATAGATCTGACTCGTCGTGATCCACCTGTTTTCAGCCTCCCAAGTGCTGGGATTACAGGCTCGAGCCACCACGCCTCTCGGTCACCATCTCAGTGCGCCCAGGGGGTGGGGTCGGCGCAGCACTCCGGGACCAAACCCTAAGCAGGCACTCAAGTTCGCTGAGCTATTTGGCCGCCCAGTGAAGGGCTTCTTCCTGTGCCCAGGCCAATTCTCCTTGGCTTTTCCCTTCTGCTTCCTGACTGCTGCGAGAGGAGCCACTTTCAACATCTTTGAAACCATGAGCTCAAAAATTGTGCATGTCAGGCATTTACTCTGGATAGAAAGGTGACTGGCACATGACAGCTTAAGGGCGCTCTGCAGGCGAGGGGCTGGGGAGATAGCAGAGTGGAGTGGTGCTTTCCTGGCAAGCGCAATGAGAGTCCCAGTGCCACCCCCTCTCCCTCACAAAACTGGCGCTTTGCATATTTTGCATGTAAGTCCAATACAAGTTCTGTCTTCTGTAGATGTCCCTCCTTTCCCAGGCTGTGGCTGCTGTTTCTTTCTCTTGAAAGCAACTCTGGTACAGCAGAACGCTGCAATTTCACTGAGGCGTAGCTAGCGCACCAGTTCCTTCCTGATGGGCCTTGCCTTGGTATTCTTTTCTTCTTCTCGTAAAGAGCTTTCCAGCCTCACTTTTTTTGGTCACTTCAGCTTTCTTTTGCATTGACAAGTGTCCCTGTTCTTCATAAAATGATTCACTGCTTTCTTATTGCTTAAGAAACTATAGTTTCAAGTTTGTAGTGATTATTTATCATTTAATGTGTGTACTAAAATCTTCAAATAAAACCCATTTATATGGAATTTTCCTCAATTCACTCTCTCCACTTACTGAGTATCTTCTCCTATATAGTTATTTTTTTTTAGGAAGCTTTACTGTTTTTCACTTATGGAGACAGGGTCTCCTTATGGAGTCCAGGTTGATCTTAAGCTCACTTAAGTACCCTAGTCTGGCCTCAAACTCACGGTGATCCTACTGCCTCAGCCTCCAGAGTATAGGGACTACAGGCTTGTTTTTATCTAGGAAGCTTTGACTTTTCTGTTAAAAATACAAAAATGGCCGGGCATGTTGGTGCATGCCTGTAATCCCTGCATGTAGGAGGCTGAGGCAGGAGGATCGATGTGAGTTTGAGACCAGCCTGGACTAGAAAAGTGAGCTCAAGGCCAGCCTGAAATGCACAACGAGACCCTGTCTCAAAAAGACAAAAACAAAACAAAACAAAAAAATCTCATTTAAAAAAATAATTTACTTGGGGCCCGGCAGGATGGCTCAGTGGTCTAAAGCACCTGCTTAGGAAAGTTTAGGCGGCTGCAGGGACTGCGGTTCGATCCCCCGCACCACATGCTGCGCCAGCCCTGCCCTCAGGGCTAGCTGAGCCAGCCATAAAAATAAATAAACAAACAAAAGTTCTGAAACAAGAAAAAAAAAAAAAGAAATAAAATTTAAAAAATTCTTTAAAAAAATTAATTTACTAGTATTCCATCTTACTTGTTTTATTGATCCCGTATGTTCCTCATCTTTTTTTTTTTTTTTTTTTTTGGTTAATATGCCTTGATAATTTTTTAGTCAGGATCTGTGAATAGTAATATTCTAATCTTGTCTATTTGGAAATGTGACTTGTTCTTTCTTTATGTTTTATTTATCTTTTTCAGACCCAAGGACTCAACTCAGGCACTTGCACTTGCCAGGCAAGCACTTAATTGTTCTTTCTTTAGAGTAAATGCTCAGCAGAGTATAGAATTGTAAATTATTCTCTCCAAAGGTAGCAGTACGGACAGCCTCTCCAACCCGTTGTAATTCACTAGCTGCTTACTGCCAGGGCAGCAGTCTCTGATTTGTAGGAAACTTGTTTTTTATCTCTGCTAGGTTTTCAGAGTTTTCTATTCTTAATGTTCTAGAGTAGCCTCCACTGTTCCTATCTCCAGTGGACATGTGACAGAAGGGCTCAGGCCTTTAATTCATAAATACTGTGTCATCAGTTCTTCCATTTGGTGGCTATGGAACTTGTATCAGACACAGACACTCTGACCGGGCGAGCTACACTGTTGCCTACGTGCTCTTTAGTTTCATCCTTATTCTTCTCAGCTCCTTACAAGAGCAGCCTCGGTGAAATCCCAAGCACTCGCTCGACAGCCATTTCGTCTCCACTGAGCTCACTCACACATTCATCTGCAGTGCTTTCATTTCATGTGTTCACTTTGGTCACACAACAGATTACCACAAACCTAACACTGTCTCAGTCTTGGGACTAGGAATATGGTCAGGGCCCAGGGTGTGCCGCGTCACAAGGCTGCAAGGCGGGCGTCAGCCGAGGCTATGCTGTACCTGAGGTTCCAAGTTCTGGGGCCCCGCGCTGGAAGACTTCAGTGCTGATGGCTGTAGGACTGAGGCCCCTGGCTTCAGTGGGCAGCCGGCTGGGTGTGGTGGTGCCCACCTGAGATCCCAGCACTCAGGACGCTGAAGCAGGATTGCTCTGAGTTCAAGGTGAATCTGGCTCAAAGACAAAACCAATGGCTGTCTGTTCCCTGCCACAGGGATCACTTCCCAGCATGGCAATTCGTTTCAAGGCCAACAGAACATCTATGCTGCTTCTGGTTTCTTATTTGGACACCCGCCTTTCCCCACTCTTTTTTTTTTTTTTTCTTGGTACCAGGAATCAAACTCTCTTACCTGGATTTTTAATTTTTTTTTTCATCTTTTTGAGACAGGGTCTCACTATGCAGTTCAGGCTGGCCTTGAGCTCACTTTTGTAGCTCAGGCTGGTCTCAAACTTGCATTGATCCTCCTGCCTCAGCCTCCCAAGTGCTGGGATTACAGGCGTGAGCCACCACGCCCAGCTTACTTGGATACTCTTAAGTGGCTCAGCTGATTATGTCAGGTCCACTAAGGGTAACTTCTTTTTTGATGGTCCCAAATGAACTGATTCAGATCCCTAAATGTACCTGTAGTTTCTCTGCTCTAATTCCAGGGAATATATCCTAAACACAGGTGTAATACTGTAGCTACATCCTATGCACCCACAGATGATTACATTCAGGGGTGTGTAATGGGGAATCATATTTTTTGGGGGGGCATCTTATAATTGTATCGCACTTGTTGTTCTCCCCAGAAATGTGTAACATGACTGTAATCCTAGCACTTGGGAGGCTGAGACAGGAGGATCCATGTAAGTTAAAGACCAGCCTGGGCTACAAAGGAAGCACAAGGCCAGCCTGAACTGCATAGTGAGACCCTGTCTCAAAAAGACAATAAAGGGCTGGGAAGACAGCTTGTGAGCATAAGTGCCTGCCTGACAAACACGAGGTCCTGGAGGTTGATTCCAGGTACCACATGCTGTGCTGGCCCTGGAAGCCTGGGCATGCTGTGCTAGTCCTGAAATCGGGCATGGTGGCATATGCCTGTAATCCCAGTGCCTGGAGGGCTGAGACATGATGATTGCTATGAATATGAACTGTGTAGTGAGACCCTATGTCATAAAAATAAAAAGACAGCAAAAAATATTTATGCCTGGCAAGTGCAAGGTCCTCAGTTCAATCTCTAGTAAAAATAATAATAATAATAATAATAATAATAATAATAATAATAATAAAAATTGCTCATTCCTACAACTTTATTACTTTTCGAGATAAACCATAACACTGTGCTTATACAATACTGAAGACCATTTCTATCACTTCCAAAAGTTATATTCTGATAAAACTCCTCCAAACAGCCAGGCATGGTGGCGCATGCCTGTAATCCCAGCACTTGGGAGGCTGAGGCAGGAGGATCGATGTGAGTTCGAGACCAGCTTGGGCTACAAAAGTGAGCTCAAAGCCAGCCTGAAATGCATAATGAGACCCTGTCTCAAAAAAAGACAAAAAAAAAAAAAAAAATTAAAACTCCTACAAACAAATCCTTGCGGGGAAGCCTGTATGTTGAAACACGATTGCCTCTCGCTTACATATGTGCCTAAGCGTGGACTGGTTATGTTCAACAGCAGGCGTACGCACTCGCTCGTTTGAGACGGTCTCATTACACAGCCCAGGCTGCTTTCATCCAGAGCTCCTCCTGCGCCAGCCTCGAAAGCTGCTGGGATGATAGGCATGTGCCACCACACCTACTTTATGGCAGGCACATTTAAAAAACCATGTTAAAAAGAGAAAAAAAAAATCAGATCCTTTTCTAAAGTTGTATTATTTAAATTTTTCATATCTCTGCAAATATTGGTCTCTTTTTAATTTTAGTTACTACAGGATGTGATTGGTTTTCTCAGGTGTCCAGCACAGCAGAGAAACAGGCAGAAGGAAGACGGAAAAGGGGCTTTATTTTCTCTAAAGACGTGGAGAGAATGCAGGAAGGTAAGGAATTCTCTTGGTTGGAACAAAAGGAGGCTCCCATAAAAGCCTCAGCCTCCCTCTGTCTAATCGAGAGAGGCACAACTCCTCACCCCTCCCCACATTCTCTCCATGTCCTCAAAGAAAATAAAGTCCCTTTCTTTTTCCTTCTGCCTGTTTCTCTGCTGTGCTGTGAACTTATCACTATCCTTATGAATGCACTCAGTAGATTTGGAGTAGGCGCTTCAAACATGTTTGTTTACTAATTATTTCATTTGTGTTATTTCAGGGTCTGTTGCATATTTCTCTGCCTCTTTGCATTTCTGGTTTTTCTTTTTTACTTTGTTGAGTAAGAGATTTCTGTATTTCTTTTTTTTTTGTCTTTTCGAGACAGGGTCTCACTATGAAGTTCAGGCTGCCCTTGAGCTCACTTTTGTAGCCCAGTTTGGTCTTGAACTCAACTGATCCTCCTGCCTCAGCCTCCCAAGTGCTGGGATTACAGACGTGTGTGCCACCACGCCCAGCTAGATTTCTGTATTTCTTAAACTACGCTGAGCTTTGCTTTGGAGTACAGCTGATTTCCTTAAACGCAGTCTGATCTTCATTCAGTGCTTTCCCATGGGACGCAAGCGCCCTTCTGTGAGATCAGCAGCCGAGTTAGGTCTTTGGCCCAGCTGATGGGAGCACAGCTACCCCAAGCTCTCCGTGCACCCATGGGCTGTGCTGCTTGCTCCCGTTTGCCTCCACAGTCAGTTTACTCATGCAAAGTCATCAGCACTCAGCTAAGGCTCTCCAACTCTCTGACGATCCCTAGGGCTGGATCCCTGCACAGCCCTACATGGTTGTCTTGGCCTCTGAATATTTCATTTCGGTAGACTTGGGCATGTAACAGCGTAACATACTGTGATTATTTTCATCCCCAGTCTTCTCCTTTGCCCTGCCCTCCCCTTCAGGGTTTTTATTTATTTTTTATTTTTTTGTCTTTTTGAGACTGGGTTCAGGCTGGCCTTGAGCTCACTTTTGTACCCCAGGCTGGTCTCCAACTTGCACCAATCCTCCTGCCTGAGCCTCCCAAATGCTGTGCCCCCTTCAGTTTTTTTTCCCGTTTCAAGGCTTTTAATGTGTACATTTTACTCTTAGCCCCCACCCCATCAATCCGTCCAAATATTCCTCCCCTCATTTTTATCCCCTTTCTCTTGTCTAATAACAGCTTCCTTCTACCTCCTCGTCATCTTTTTCAGATTCCACATACCAGGGAGAGCATGCAACATTTGTCTTTATGGGTCTGGCTTATTGTGCTCAACACGATGCTGTCCAGATCCGTTTTCTGGCAAATAACAGAACTTCGTTCTTCCTGTGGATGGGTAGTAACCCACTGGGAGCATACATTCCATTATGTATGTAACACTGCACTGAGTTTATGGACTACATTTTCCCTTTCCATTTACCTGTTCATGGGCATTGAATCTAGTTCCCTACCCTGGCTACTGTGAATCTGAATTACAGATTCTTAACCAGTCTTGCCCTCCATTCTGGCTTGTCTGACCCTTGTTATGCTTACACAGGGGCTGTGGGTTGGGCGACGAAGACCAGTGAAGGGACGTCCTTACCACATCTTACCAAGGGCGCCCATTAAGGGTCTGTCTCTTCATGGGTAATGTTACTTCCACTTTTGCACACTTTACTCTCTGGAAACACGGCACTGTGTACAACCCACACTCAAGAAATAGAGAAATCAGCCGGGCGTGGTGGCTCACGCCTGTAATCCCAGCACTCGGGAGGCTGAGGCAGGAGGATTGGTGCGAGTTTAAGACCAGCCTGGGCTACAAAAGTGAGCTCAGGACCAGCCTCAACTGCATAGAGAGACTCTGTCTCAAAAAGGCAAAAAAAAAAAAAAAAAAGAAATAGAGAAATCAGATATGCTCTCGCAAGGTTGGACTGCAAAACTAAATTAATTGAAATAGTTTGTATAGGTGTGTCCTTTCTTTCCACTAACTTAATTGGATTCATGGGTATTTATTTTATTCCATGGGTTATGATCCAACACTACACTGTTTTGTTACTCAAATTGTTCTACCCCTGGCCACAGAAAGCCTTTTCTGGAGAAGTCCTATGTTTTTGCATGTCTGTATGTTTCATCTGTGTGTGTTGAGTAATATCTCACTTTCTGGGAGTACAATATGCTCCAGGTTCACCTTGTACATTCTGTGTTTTATTCTTATAGCTGGTCACTTTTCCAGAGAATGACTGGCTCCAAAGAATAAAAAGTTTCTTTTATTCCAAAATGATATTAGAATCCACGTTTTGTGTCATATAGCTGTTGCTGCTTTAAAAATCATATTAGTGAGTTAAGGGAATCTACCTCATAATTCACAATAATTTTCTGTGTATCTACATATTTTCACATACAATGGTCTACATTAGAATATTTAAAAATCAACATTATGAAAATAGTAATGATTGTGCAATTGATGATAATTGCACTAAACTACAATTCAATAGGTGGCTTCCCACACATTAAACAATCAATTTAATCAGTTGAGTGTTGGATATGAACAGCATTTTTCTTTCTTCTTTTTTTGTACAGGGTCTCACTATGCAGCTTGGACTCACAGTGATCCTATTTCCTGCCTCCCAAGTGGTGGGATTACGGGCATGTGCCACTGTGCCCAGACTCCATCTCCAGCTCAGTGCGCTCTGGAGTAGGACAGGCATGGCAGGCAGAGCCAGGAACCAAATCCTGGGCCCTGTACTTCCCTAAGAAAGCTTAGTCTGCTGAGCTGTACCACTGGCTCTTCAACAGTATTGATTTTAAAATTAAACTGCTTAGCCGGGTGTGGTGGTGCACGCCTGTAATCCCAGCACTCGGGAGGCAGAGGTGGGAGGCAGAGGTAGGAGGATCGGTGCGAGTTTGAGACCAACGTGGGCTGCAAAAGTGAGCTCAAGGCCAGCCTAAACCGCACAGTGAGACCCTGTATCAAAAAGACAAAAAAAAAAAGACTTTTTTTTTTTTTTTTTTGAGACAGGGTCTCACTATGCAGTTCAGGCTAGCCTTGAGCTCACTTTTGTAGCCCAGGCTGGTCTCGAACTCACTCCGATCCTCCTGCCTCAGCCTCCCGAGTGCTGGGATTACAGGCGTGAGCCACCACGCCCGGCTTACAACTGACTTTTAAACTAGACATGGTAGCACACAACTACAAACCCAGGTATCAAAGGCTAAGGCAGGAGGATCACTGGGAGTTCCACTATATAGTAAGATTCTGCCTCAAAAACAAAATAAAAAACAAAAACAAATAATCTTTGAAGTGATAATTTTTTATTTTATTTTCTTTTGGTGGGACTGAGGTTTGAACTCATGACCTTGTTTTTGCCAGGCAGGCACTTGTGCCACAGAGCTATCTCCCCAGCCCCTTGATGTTGTTTTGAGACAAGATCTCCCTACACAGTTCAGGTGGCCTTAAGCTTACTCAGTAGTCCAGGATGGTCTCAAACTTGCAACAACCCTCCTGCCTCAGCCTCCAGAGTGCTGAGATTATAAGCACGCTGCACCATACCCATCTTAGTGATAATTAACTGTACAGTTACACTGAACAAGAGTCAAATAGATAACAGTATTACTAAATAAAAATTAACTAATTCGAAATAAAAACTCCTACACTCAAGAACATATCTTACAACTGTTTTTAATTTTCTCTTCTTTTTTGGCCTCTGTGTGGTACTTACTATGCACCGAGCCCAGAGCTTTCATCTGCCCTGACACACATCCCATCAATTGTTTATTTTGACGTAGGGTGCTACTGAGCAACTTAGTGCAGTAAAAGAATGTGTAGTATCATAAAGTACTAAATTGGACTGCAGCTAAGGGTCAGAAAATAAGGTATAAACATTAAGGGCTATGAAACATCACATAAAGGGCTAAAATTACTGAATATGACTTCCTGAAAAGCAAACCTGTGACCCTCCTGTCCAAGCTTCTCAGGGTGCTGAGACTTCAGGAACATTCACCATACCAAGATGCATTTTCCATTTTTTAATGAAACATTTTATGCTATGTTCCATGTTGATTTTTGCAAATATAAATATTCAATGCAACATTTTAGTTGAAAAGCATTATCACTGAGCTTATCCCGTATTCTTTTAAGGCACCATATATTTTCTGAAATTAAACATGAATTTAAAAAACATATAAATTATTTGACCCACAAATTAATTTCCTCAGGCTGTAGTAACAAAGCACAACTTGGGTGATCAAAAACAGCGGAAATGCACAATGCGTCCCCTTATTTTAACTCAACTCAGGACCTCGCACGCGCCAGGCCAGCACCGTGCTGCTGAGCCACATCCCGAGCTCTCCTCCTTTATTTTAGATGCTGGGGTTGAGGTGGGAAGTAGCGCAGCTTCCTGTGCGATTCTAGGGAAGAATAAAGCCCATACCTGATGGGGTGGTGGGGGTTGCTGGTGACTGGCTTCTGGGCATGCAGCTCTGTCACTCAACTGCCCCCTGTCACTTGGGTTTCCCTGTGTCTCTTCTCCTCTGGGTTTAAGATCCACACTAATGTGGTATGGCCTCAACTGACCACATCTGCAAACATCTTATTCACGTAGTACATTACTTTTTCAGTTGCTGAATGGATAAAAATTGGGGGGGGGTCATTACTAACCGAGCACAGGCCCTTTCTATTGCACTTTCTCTGTTCATCTCCTTTCTACAATGCTAATCAGAAACAAACTCATCAATGAGCTGTCACCTTCTTGCATACTCTTGATGACTTTTTACAAATTATCCTGTTAACATTTCTCAGTAATCATGAATTATAAGATCATTACTCACTAAAATAAGTCTTTATTTTAAACATGCTTATTAGTCAAGCTTCATATATTTTCCTGGCCTTTTTTGCTTGTCTTAATTATCCTGCTCATTTGGGGATTACTTGAACTTCAAAAGTCAATGTGTTTCTCATACCTTTAAGTGAATTTTCTGGTTGCATTTTAATAAGCGTTTTTGAAAGTGGAAAATACATCTATCAACCTATTACGGGTCCCTAACCCTTCCACAAGGAAAAGGAGATCCAGAGCAACAAATCCTGATGAATCATTTCATTCCTTCCCTTAGGAATGGTGTCTCAAAATTAAAGAGGGCAGAGGAGTGTGAAAACGTAATCACTGTGCAGACCCCAGGTTTCATTCCTAGTACAGGTGTGTGCGCGTGTGTATAGAGGGGTGGGCATGCAGAGAATGGAAATGTGACTTCCAGTGTGCTGAGAGGGGAGAAACACTTTCCTTTTCCATATACTTATTAGCACTGTCATTTCTTTCTCCAAAATATGCCACAAGCCTGCCCTTCTGTCTCCATCTGTGTCGTATCCACTTCAGGCAAAACACATGGCAACTGATGAGCAACGTGTATCATTTTACAGTGGTCGAAGCTTTCAGCAATATATGCCAAACCTTCTGAGTATGGTGTAAAAACATATGCCCTGGGACCAGGGATTCAGCTGAGCAGCACAGTGCCTGCCTGGCAGGCATGAGATTCCAGTTCAATTCCTGGTAACAAACAAACAAAATATATGCCTGAGTATATGGGAAGACATTATCATACCTTACATTTAAAAATGTATCCTGGAACTCGGTCACCAGGTCGTTTTATTTGTGCAGTAATGACCACATTACATTGTGAGCAGGCATTGCATCTATTTGAAAAATAACCTGTCACATGCAACAATTGGTTCACTACTCACCCATTGATGTTACATTTGGTAAAAGAACATCAGTTGAGCAGCACAAGAAAAAGGAGATTTCTAAAAAAATGCTGCAGGTTCATAAAAGACAATATTAAACTTCAGAAAGATCTAATGTTGGGCCCTATATGGCCAAGAAAAACAAAGTAGTACTGACACTGTCAGTGTTACGCCATGATGCTAAGATTGACAGGGATGCTGGCATGTTCACTGTGGTGCAGGGAGGAATTTATGCCTGCCGCTAGCCTTCAGATGGAGTAAGTAAGCAAACAGTACAGGCAAACAACATGGATACTCATTCTAAATGCTCAGTCAACACTTGATATTTTGCTGAAACTTCATTTTTCTGCTGAGTAGACATCATATGATAATATTAAGTTCCAGACAAGACAAGTGACAGGCTTAGCCAGCTAAACAGGAAAGTATAGCACATGGGTTGGCACGGCAAGTGAGACTTGAGCATGGAACATGCTGCCGTCGTGTGTGGAGACCTTTAGGTAGGAAAACTGAAGCCAGTGTTTTTTCTGCGGTACTTTTGTTTGTATTTTCAAGGTGGTTCATGTAGGAATTTATTTGTTGTTAGATTTTAGGTTTTGTAAGTAAACAGATTATGTTGAAAATGTTATGTATTCTAAACACTCATTACATATTAAAACTAATATTTTGGTGTTATTTTTAAAAATATACGTTGTTACAGGCCAGCCAGATAGTTCAGTGGACTAAAGCACCTGTTAAGCAGGCGCAGGGACTGAGTCTCATCCCTGTTGTGCTGTGCTGGCCCCGCCCCTGGGGACACGCTGAGCGTGGGCGTGGTGGCGCACACCTGCAATCCCAGCACTTGCAAGGGGGAAAGCAGGAGGATCACTATGAGCTCGGTCTGTCTAGTGAGTCCCTGTGCTAAATAGATAAAAAACTAAAACATCGTTTGATATAACTTAAAATTAATAACTCAGCAATGGAAGTACTCCTATAAGTAAATGTGGGTGTTACACCCGCCCATTATGTGCCTTTCAAAAAATTTACTAGGATGCCTGAGTGCTAGGTATTGTGTTCAGCAGCGAAGGAAATGACTAAGACAGGGAGCTAAAGTGCCAAGAAAATATATAAAGTCCCCTGTGGTCTCTAGGTCGACTAGAAGCCCGACTTGATAGGGCACTTGCTAGGAATTCGCCAATAATGCTTCCTTACATCCATCCAGGCGCTGCTGTCGCCATTCCTGTTCTCCACCTGCACTGGAGTCTCCGCACCCATGTCCTACTATAATAACATCCAAGTCGTCTGAAGTTTTGTGAATACTACTCCTCTGTCTGAACTACTATTCTTCTTGCTCTTTCCTCACTGCTACCCACTCTCTGGATAGCAGCTGTGCCAACTCTGCTAAGAAGCTGCTTCCTGCCTCTACAGCATGACACAGACTGAACAGCCTGCTTTCTGTCTTGCCCGCTGTGTGTCACTGGAGTTGACTGTCTTGTTCAGAACTGTACGCCATTTTTTTTTTTTTTTCATCTTTTTGAGACAGGGTCTCGCTATGGAGAGCAGGCTGGTCTTGAGCTCACTTCTGTAGCCCAAGCTGGTCTCGAACTCACAGTGATCCTCCTGTCTCAGCCTCCGAAGTGCTGCGCTTAAAGGTGTGAGCCATCACGCCCGGCTTATGCCATTTATTTTTATTTTTATTTTTGTGGAACCATGAATCAAACTCAGGACCTGCCAGGTAGGCACTTGTGCCCCTGAGCTATCTTCCTGGCCCAGTCTTTTTTTTTAATGTTATGGCCAGTTTAGTCTGCCCTGGGGGTGGAGCTGGCACAGCATGTGGCGCTACGGATCAAACCACGGTCCCTGCGGTAGCCTAAGCTTGCCTAAGCAGGCACTTTAGACTGCTGAGCCATCTCGCCAGCCCATAGCTGCATTCCTATGTCTAACACAGTACCTAATACACAGTTGTCCGGTGACTAACAATGTAAGTACTGCACCTTACAGCCACCTTCAGGGTATTTTAATAAACTTCTCAATGCTACAGATAACACAAGATGGGGAGGACAATAGAATTAAAACTTCAAAAAGCTAATGCTCCAAAGGACTTTATCAAGCTTTAAGGACAGGCTGAAAGTACTAAGATAAATCCTAGAGAAAAATTTCAAGTTGTGCATTTAGGGTCATACTGTGAAGTGCATGTCAAAGTGTGTTCTCAATTAATGAGACACAGTGAGAAACAAAATCTCAACAGTCCTGAGAATCTCTATACAAAGAAAGCAGAGAGCAATGTTTTTTTTTGTTGTTGTTGTTGTTTTTGTCTTTTTGAGACAGGGTCTCGCTATGCAGTTCAGGCTGGCCTTGAGCTCACTTTTGTAGCCCAGGCTGGTCTCGAAATCTTGCCGATCCTCCTACCTCAGCCTCCCGAGTACTGGGATTACAGGCGTGCACCACCACGCCCAGCTGAGAGCAATGTTTTATTTGGCCCTGTCTGAAGAAACATTAAACCAGAATGTTTTGCACAACACAGGCAAAACACTAACACAACTGCAACTTATCACATACATGTATGACATTACCAGTTCTCCAGGAAGAGGACCAGACAGTACCATTTGTCACAGAGAGTTCATCCTAAATTTACCTGGCCAAGCCAGGAGTGGTGGCTCATACCTGTTATCCCAGCACTTGGGAGATTGAGGCAGGAGGATCGGTGCGAGTTCGAGACCAGCCTGGGCTACAAAAGTGAGCTCAAGGCCAGCCTCAACTGCATAGCGAGACCCTGTCTCAAAAAAAAAAGACAAATAAAAATAAAAATAATAAATTTACTTGGCCATATTGGTGACCGCCTGTTAACTGCTTTAAGGAAAAATTAAATTTCTCCTACCTTTATAGTAGGGGTTAAGTTTGCAATTTGGAGCCAGGTGTCTGCTGACATTAGGTTTCTATCTTTCCAGGAAAATGGAAGATATGGGTATTATTGTCCTTGGGGAAATGTTCGGTGATTATAAAACTAGTGAGATACTAGCTTAGTGCTTTAGAAAAAATTATGCACATTTCAATGAGGCACACAAAGACAAGTATTTTCTAAAGTAAATGCTAAAAAAAAAAAAAAAAAAAAGATGTGGGATGTCTCGCCTAAGATCCTAAGTTCAATGCCTGGCACCACACACACACAAAAAGTAAAACAATGGGAGCTTTCGGAATAGGTCAGTGATTTAAGCGTTGGCACCTGCAGTCCTAGGGCACCAGGGTCAGTAGTTCGATCCCCAGACCCACCTGTAAGGCTGCCTAAGCCAGCAAAAATAAATAAATAAATAAATAAATAAATAATCCTTTAGTAGCAGCATTATTTAAGAATTTTGTGCAAATGGTGAGACTGCAGTACAGCTTTACTCAGCCTTAAACTTGAGCTCAGTAATTATGAAACAGTTCAGGAACAACACTATGGGGCAGAAGGGTGGATGGCAAAACACAATTCTGTATGCAGTAAAACAGGACTCAGAGACATGGCATGTGTCAATAGACTAGTTGTGAGACCCTGATAAAACCACAAAAGCAAAATATTTGTATAAGATGAGAAAGTGTTAATTATGGTTTGTATCTAGTTGTTTTACCAAAAGCCTCATGTAAATCATGCGGATATCAAGCGCTTAGCTTGAGGGGCAGGACCAGAGGATGGGGTGGGGCTTGAGGGGCGGGGCTAGGGAGGCATGAACCATTAAACTAACAGCATGTGCTTCCCTGCAACCCTGTGGCATCTCTTGAAGATATGGAGCAGGTTATCCTGGACATGGCAGCACTCACTATGAGTGCAGTCTGTGTAGTCAGACCCTGCAGACCCTGTACTAAATAACAGTAATTTTAAAATAGCCATAAAAGCTTGTTGCTCTCTGTTTCGTGAACAGAAGGCTGCTTACTCTCTGGGCCATCAGTTTACTTTCATAAGCAAATCCAGTTTGGCTGTAGATCCACCCCAGCAAAAAAGTGTCGTCTTGCAGGAATCATATGCATCTGCAAGGCTTGGCCCTTCTGATTTCAACCGTGTCTAGGTTGAAATATCCAGTTGCTGGTATCAGTATGAGTCTTTAAACAACTCCTCATGAGATGCTAAGGCCACTCTACGTTTGTGAATCAGAGTCCCACTGAAAGGAGGCTCTGAGAAGAGGATCTGGGGAAGGTATAACCATTACTGAAGTAACAGGTGGTCTACTCTGCCAGCATGTTATCTTCCATTAACTGGCAAGAAATTAAGAGATATAAAATAAAGATTATCATATGGGCCTCAGTTTGGCCAAGATGGTAAAATTTCAGAGTTGCATAACAGACTGGAACAAAATCATAATTAATTGTAGACATTTGGCTTTTAAGC
>PVJA010016036.1:7550-44394 GCA_004027025.1 Myocastor coypus
GGTTTATTTAGCTCACAGTTTGTGGAGGTTTCAGTCCATATTCGGCTGGCCCAAGGCTGAGTGGAACAGAGCAGAGAGCATCCAGTTCATGGCGGCAGAACAGCAACAAAATGGTGGCAGAGGTAGCCAACCAACACGGCAGCAGAGCAACAGCAACAGCTAGAGCTCTAGTCTGTCTCTCTGTCTCTCTTTATATTACGTTCAG
Source organism: Myocastor coypus (assembly GCA_004027025.1). Classification (NCBI taxonomy): domain Eukaryota; kingdom Metazoa; phylum Chordata; class Mammalia; order Rodentia; family Myocastoridae; genus Myocastor; species Myocastor coypus. Next base: position 7,756 of record PVJA010016036.1, read on the forward strand.
GCTCTCCACCTTAGCTCCCACCCTAGGCTACACCCATAATCCCAGAAGTACTTCCACCCATAATCCCATTAGTACTAAAACCTATAATCCCAGGGATCATGGATCAAGTCTCAAGCTCTAGAAGTCTCCACCCAATGACTCCATGAGGCTTTGGGGGGACAACTAGACATAAACCATAACACCATACATATCTTATTTTCTGTCATAAACATGAGTTCTTACACTTTCCTTTATGATTTTACAGTGTTTTTACATATTTGATAACTGCAGTCAAAAAATCTTAATCATATGCTTACCATTAGCCTTGAAGATACAACAGTGAACAAAATGTAACCCTTAGCTCCATGTAGTATACTATTTGCTGAGGACAGAAAGGGTGCCAGTGTTTATTAAATAAATCTGGAAATGAATTATTTTAAATATAAATTGCAGTAAAACATGCTGTCTGGTGTATAATTATCAGGACACAATCTTGAATAGGTATATATAAAAGGCCTTTCTATGGAATTGACATGAAAATGGAAGTCTGAATGCTGATAAAAATTATCTAAGCAAAATCCATAGTGACAAATATTGCACTGTACTCTAGATAGAATAATGGATAATGAATGTATTATTACACTTTAATTTATTTGAGTTGCATCTGATTGGGTGATGTTGGAAGTCCTGCTATGGAGAATTTTTTATGTATGCAGACTTGTCCATGTGTTCAAATTCAAACTAAGAAATATGAAATATTTCTCTCTCAAGGTATTATTATTTTAAATTTTATTTTTTAAAGAAAGTACAAATTAAAATTAAAATAAATTTCAAATGATACAGAATTTCACTTAACAAAATAAAATGAATTTCATGGCATTTATTGTAATACATAGTGTTGTCTTCCAACTAGTTATTCATATTGCCAGATGTATGTGTGCAAACTTGGAAGAAGAAAGAGAGAAATAAAAACATAAGAAATTAAGAACAGAGGGGCCAGGGAGATAGCTCCATGGAACAAGTGTCTGCCTGGCAAGTGCAAGGTCATGAGTTGGAACCAAAAAACAAAACAAACAAACAAACAAACAAAGAAAAATAAAACACCACACTGCTTAGGCCGGGGAGATAGCTCAAGGACACAAGTGCCTGCCTGGCAAATACAAGGTCCTGAGTTCCATCCCCGGTTTTGGAATAAATAAATAAATAAATAAATAAATAAATAAATAAATATCAATATACAAGAACAGAAACAGGACAATTTAAAAAAGGAGACAAAACAAATTAAGTATTGTATGTTCCTTTCCATAGACCAGCAGAAATCCGCAGTACAGTTGTCCAAACCATCCTGCCTACATACACAGATAAATATCTTTTCCCTACTCCTTCTCCTGTCCTTCTCAACTCAATAACTCTTTCCCAGTATCTCTCTCTCCTCTCTCTCTCCCCCTCTCCCCTCTCCCCATTTCCCCCTCTCCCCCTCTTCCCCTCTCCCCTATCCCCGTATGAACCTTTCCCTCTCTTTCCTTTCTCTCTCTCTCTCTCTCTCTCTCTCTCTCTCTCATATCTTAGGACAGGGTCTACAGGGATTACAGGGTCTCACTACACAGATCAGATTTGTAGTGATTCTCCTGTTTTTAGTTTCCCAAGTGCGCTTGGATTACAGGCATGCGCCACCATGCCCAGTCTCCAATGCCATCTGAGTGTGCCCTGAGTGTGGGGCTGGCACAGGAGGCCAGGGACTGAACAACTGACCCCTGTGTCTGCCTAAGCAGGAGCTTTAATCTACGGGCTATCTGTCCGGCCCTGCCCAGTGTCTACTATACCCTTCAGATTCCATTTTCTCTTTCAGGTTCTCACACAAAGGAAGCAGTACGATGTCTGCATATGTGGGTCAGATTTATCGCACTTAGAGTATGGTCTCCAGTTGCATCCATTTACCACTAAAAGCCTCAAATTTATCCTGTTTTATAGCTGAATAATGCTCCATTGTGTAAAAAATACCCACATCATCTTTATCCATTCCACAGCTGGTGGGCATCTGGGTGGTTTCTAAGATTTAGCTATGACAAATTGCACTGCTATAAACATGGGTGCACATTTATCACTGTGGTATGAGGTTTTCAGTTCTTCTGGTAAAATACCCAGAAAGGGAATAGCTAGCTTGAACAAGATCTCTAGTCCTAGATTTTGAAGAAATCTCCACAATGATTTCCACAGCAGTTATGCAAACCTGCACTCCCACGAACAGTGAAGAAGGTTTCCTTTACCCTAGCCTCTCTAGTATTTGTTGGCTGACTTCTTGATATTAGCCATTCTTTCTGCGGTGAGATGCAATCTCATTGTTATGTTAATTTGCATTTCTTGAATGACCAATGACATTGAACATTTTTGCACATATTTACTTGCCATTTTTCTTTTTCTTTCTTTTGGTCTTAGGTTTTTTTTTTTTTTTTTATGTTATGGCCAGCTCAGCCTGCTCTGGGGGAGGGGCTGGCATAGCATGTGGTGCTGGGGATTGAACCACAGTCCTTTGTGGTTGCCTCAGCTTGCTTAAGGAGATGCTTTAGACCACTGAGCCATCTCACCAGCCCAGCCATTTGTATTTTTCATCTGGGAATTGTATATTCACTTTAGATGCCCAGTTTTGGATTGGGTCTTTGAATTGAGGGTCCTTATTTTTAAAAAATTCTTTATATGTTCCAGAAGGAATTTGTCAGAGGGACAGTTGGCAATAAGTTTTTCTGAGTTTATGCATTTTCTTTTTACTCTGTTGGAGATTTTCTTTGACGTGCACAAACTTTTGAAAATAAGATCCCAGTTGTTGATTTTTTGAAATATTTCCCATGCAGTTTGTTTTTTGTTCATAAACTATCTCTCCCCATATTGTTAAGATTTCTACCTACATTTTCCTCCACAAGAATTAGTGTTTCTGTTTTAATATTTAAATATATGATCCATTTTGAATGGAATTTCATACATGGTGATAGACATGAGTCTAATTTTTGCCTTTGGCACGTGGAAAGCCAGTTTTTCCAGCACCATTTGTTAAAGAGGCTATCTTTCTTTCAGTGAGCATGTTTGGCGCCTTTATCAAAGATAAGGTGGCTGAGTATGTTTTCAGTTGGGTCTGCATCTTCTAATCTGTTCCACTGATCCTCAGGTCTGTCTCTATGCCAGTACCATGCTGATTTTATCACAGTGGCTTTGTAATTTCAGTTGAGGGAATATGATACCTCTTACTTTTCCTTTGCTTCCCAGGATTGCTTTAGATATTCTTGATCTCTTCTGGCTCCAAATGAATTTGAGGAAACTTTTATCTAGTTCTGTGAGGTATATTAATGGTATTTTAATTGGGATTGCATTGAATGTATATAACAATTTCAGTAGTATAGCCACTTTCATAATGTTGGTTCTTCCTATCCAGGAACATGGAATATTTTTCAATTTTCTCAAATTCTCTTGAATCTGTTTTTAAGGAGTACTGTAATTTTCACTGTATAAATCTTTTACTTCCTTTGTGAGATTGATTCTTAAGTATTTCATGTTTTGTGTGTTATTGTGAGGGACATAGTTTCTCTAATTTCTCTCTTAGTGTGTTCATTGTTAAAGTACAAAAATGCTACTGATTTTTGGTTGTTGATTCTGTATCCTTCTACATTGCTGAATTTGATGATTAAATTTACAAGATTCTTTGTGGAGTTTTTGGGGTCTTCTATGTAGAGTATCATGTCATCTGCAAAAAAAGATAATTCTTTTTTTATTAAATGTATTTACTACAGGGTCTACAGTGTCACATTACATAAATTATACTTGTAATGAGCCTCCTGTTTTTAGCCTCCCAATAGCTGGGGTTACAGGTGTGAACTATCATGCCCAATCTCAAATGCTGTCTTAGCATGCTTTGAGGCAGGGCTGGTGCTACATGCTGGGGGATTGTATTGCTGGCCCCTCTGTCTGCCTAATCAGGCCCTTTAATCTGCTGAGCTGTCTGGGTGGCCTTAAAAAGTGATAATTTCACTTCTTTTCCAATCCTTATTCCTTTTATTTCTCTCTCTTGCCTAATTGTTCTAGCTAATGTTTACAAAACTATATTGAAAAGAGTGGAGAAAGTTTTTTTCCTGATTTTAAAGTAAAGACTTTCAGTTTTTGCCTGTTTAGTATGATTTTGGGTGTTTGTTTCTTGTAAGTGGTTTTTATCAGGTTGAGATGTATGTAATCTTTTCTGATTTTTGTACAGCTTTATTGTCATGAAGGAGTGTTGGACTTTGCCAAAACCTTTTTTTGTATTGAGATGATCATGTGGTGTATTACATTTATGGATTTGCATATGTTGAACCATCCCTACATTCCTGGGATGAAACCCACTTGATCATGATGTAAAATCTTCTTGATGATTTGCTATGTTTTGTTTGCTACTATTTTGTTGAGGATTTTTGCATCTATTTTCATTAGAGAGATTGACCTGCAGTTTTCTTTTTTAGTTCAATCTTTCTCTGGTTTTGGAATCAGAGTAATACTTCCCCTGAGGAGCGAGTTTGGGAGAATTTCATGGACGAGTTTGAGAACAATTGCCATTAAATGTCGTCCTCTAAGTTTCATGTAGAATTCAGCTGTAAATCCACTCGGACCTGGGCTTTTGTTGTTGTTAGGTTTTTAAATTCTATTTTCAATTTAATTTCCTGTTATTAGGTTGTTCAGATTTTACATATCTTCTTGTGCTGGCTTTGGCATTTCGTATGCATCTAGGAAGCTGTCCAATTCCTCTTTGTTTTTTATCCTGTAAAGATTTTGTATGTAGGTATTGATGATCTTCTGAATTTCTATAGGGTCTGGGCTGATTTTTGCCCTTTTCAGTCCTTACTGCATTATTTGGGTGTTTTCTTTCCTTTTTTTGATTATGTTAGCTAGGGCTTTATTTTATGTATTCTTTCAAAGAACCAATACTGTGCTTCATTTATTCTTTGTTTTGTTTTCTTTATCTCCAATGCATTAATTTCTGCTGTGATCTTTATAATTTTCTGCCTCCTTTGGGTTTTGTGCTTGACTTGCTCTTCATTTTCTTGGAGCTTCAGATGGAGTGTAAGAACATTTTGTTGGGCTTGTTCTTTTTCCTAATATGTGAACTTACCACTATAAATTTTCCTCTTGAGACAGCCTTTACTGTGTACCACAGGTTTCAGTAATTTGTATCTGCATTTTCATTTGTTTGTAAATACTTTGTAAGTTCTTCTTTAATCTCCTCTGTGACCCACTTGTTGCTTAGGAGATTATTATTTAATTTCTGTGTGTTTATGGCCTTTTTTTCCCCTGATACCAGGGACTGAACTCAGTATAGTTTATTTTGTCAATAATTTCCAGTTTTATTGTGCTGTGGTCAGATACTATGCATGGGATTATTTTAGTTCTTTTGCATTTCCTTGAGAATGCTTTGTGTGTTATTATATGGTCTATTTTTGAGAGCATCCCACGAAAAGCTGAAAAGAATGTATATTATGTTGTTCCTGGGTAGAACAATTGTAAAGGTCTATAAGTTGATTTCTTCACAAATTTGGATTAGTTCTGTTATTTCTTTGCTGTTTTTTTGCCTAATTGATCTATCTTTGTGGCAGTGGCATGTTTCATTCCCCCATTACAATTGTATTATTGGACATTTGATTTTTTTCTTTTTACAAAATTATTTATTTTTAAAAACACTTTATTTATTTATGTGATGGCCAGCTCAGTCTGCCCTGGGGGTAGTGCTGGCACAGCATGTGGTGCCTGGGATAAAACCGTGGTCCCTGCAGTTGCCTAAGCTTGCCTATGGAGGCACTTTAGACCACTGAGCTATCTCGCTGCCTCCTCTTTTTAACAATTATGTTTAACATCTAGATGTTATATATTATGGATGTGTTATAACTAATGGAGCTGTTACTTTGCACATATTTATCTCTAACAGTTTTTAAGTGTTTTATTTATTTATTGGATATAGGTTTGTGCTATGGGTTTCAAACTTGTAGTGATCCTCCTGTCTCAGCCTCCCCATTGCTGGGATTACAGGCATGCACCACCACACCCAGTTTCAGTGACTGGCATGGCATGGTACCAGCCGTTGAACTGGGTCTTTATACTTGCCAAGCAGGCATTTAGACCACTGTGCTACCTCCTTAGCCCTCATGAGTTTTCTTATGTCTGTTAAAATTTGTCTTAATGTAGGTGGGTACACCTACCTAGGTGGGTGCATATATATTTATCCTTTCCTTTTGCAGTTTTCCCTTAACAAAGATGTAGTGATCTTCTTTATCTCTCTCTCTCTTTTTTTTTTTTTTTTTTTCGTCTTTTTGAGACAGGGTCTTGCTATGCAGTTCAGACTGGTCTTGAGCTCACTTTTGTAGCCCAGGCTGGTCTCGAACTCACATCGATCCTCCTGCCTCAGCCTCCCGAGTGCTGGGATTACAGGCGTGCGCCACCACGCCCAGCTTCTTTATCTCTTTGAATGTTTTTTTGTTTGACACTGATAGTATTAGCAGTCAGAATAACTTGCTGCTTTTTTTTTTTTTCTTTTTCTGGTTTTCTATGGCATGGGGAGTTATTTTCTATCCTTTGACTTTCAGTCTGTGAATTTCCTTCTGAATTAAATGCGTTTGTGTGCAGCATACTTTTGAATTTTGTTTCTTTTCTTTTTATGAGTTTTGTTTCATTATGCTAGTCTGTTTCTTTTGATTGGTGAATTGAGGTGTTATGGCTATAACTGATATGTATTGACTTATCTTTGCCATATTTTCCTGCTATAGATTCTATACTTTTCCTCTCTTTTTAATTGCTTGCTCTATTTGTTGGTTCCTTTGTGTTGTTCTTGAAGCTATTGTCTTTTCTGTTCCTTTCTAGAACATCTCTCAGTACTCTTTGTAGGGTTGGTTTATTGGTCATGAATTTCTTCAGTGGTTCTTTGGAAGATCATGGAAGGATCTTATTTTGCCACTGAATTAGACTGAGAGCTTTTCAGGGTACACCAATCTGGGTTGAGTATTTTTTCCTTCAGGACTTGCAGTACTTCACTTCTAGCTGTCCTGAATTAGATGGTATGTTAAGAAATCTGCCATGATTCTGACGGGCTTTCCATTGTAGGTGATCTGTTTCTTCTCTCTAGCAGCTTTTAGCACTCTATTTTGTTCAGTTTCTGAGATCTTGATTATTATGTTTAGGTGTAGATTTATTTTGATTATGGCTGTTTGGAGTTCTGTATGCATCACTTAAATGTATGTCAGATTATTTTCTCATGTTTCAAAAATTTTGTGTTAGTGCTTCTGCAAGGAGACTTTTTATATCATTTGTGCTGTGTTTTGCTGTTTCTTTGACACCTATTATTGCCATATTATTTTTCTTTGTGGCATCTTATAGCTGTTGAATTGTTATGTCCTAGTTCCTTGTTAGTTTTGAAGAGATCTTTCCTTTTATGTTGATTAGTTGCACTGCTGTCTTTGAGGTCTCAGTTTATCTTTGGTTTAATTCAATCAGTTTTGCCAGCTTTCAATGAAATTCTCAATTTCCTGATTTATATTTGAATATATTTCATTCATTCTAATTATTTCCTGTATTGTTCATTCAGTGTTACCACCATTTTTGTACTGTTCTCTCTCTCTCTCCTTTTTTAAATCTATGTCTTCTTTAGCTGTGCTGAGCAAGTTTTTCATGATTATCATCATTTTTTCCTGACCTTGAAAATTATTTTTGATCTTCTTTCTTCTATAAGCTGATGGACTTTTTTCTTTACTTCAGTTGCTATCATTTCAGAAATTTCAGGTATATGATTTGTATGTCTTTGTCTCCTGGATTTGTTCTGAGTAGCCTTGAGGATTTTTTTTTAAATTTTATTTTAGGGAAGGGTCTATAGGATATTCAGGGTCTCACTACTAGATCAGAGTTGTGATCCGCCCGTTTACAGCCTCCCAAGAGCTGGGTTTACAGGTGCATGCTACTACACCCATTCTCAATTGCTGTCTGTCTTACTTACTTTTCTCTCATTTCTGGGACATATACTCAACATGCAATCTTAGGGAAGGAAAAGTTTATTGAACTCACAGTTACTGGAAGTTTGAGTTTAAAACAGCCTGAATTGCATAGCAAGACCTTGAGACACTGCACCACCATGTCCAGGATGATCCGCTCCCTATCTCCAAGGGAGGCTACCAGACCTGGGAGTTGAGGGGTGGGGAGATGCATGCTGTCAGTTTAACAGTGCATACCTCTCTTGCTCCATATCTCAAGGCCCAACCTGGTCCTCTGGCCCCACCCCTCAAGCCACATGCTTGATAGCCCCATGAGTTACATGAGGCTTTAGGGAGACAACTAGATATAAACCGTAACACCATCTCAGTGCATCCCCAGGGGCCTGGCCAGCATGACAAGCCTGGGGATTGAACCCCTGGCCACTGTGCCTGCTTGCAGGCACTTTAACCAGCTGAGCTATTTGGGTAACCCAAGTGTGGAGGTTGAAATTGTCTTTTGTTCCTGAATTTTGACATTTTTAAAGCTCCGAATCATCACCCAGACTTAGTGGTAGGAGCATGGCGGGGATGGTACAGTAAGGATTCTACCGTGGTAAGGAACAAGGTAGGCCTCATCAAGGCTCTCACTACTACTGGGGATGACTGGCTGATACTCAACAGAGGTTCAATGTAGGGGAGGGGTTTTGGCTGGATTCAGCAGGATCCCATGGGCTGTCCACAATCCTATTAAGTTTTTAAAAGGTTTGACCAGCACCTACACAAGCTTAACACCTGTGTGCTGGGAGTCAAGGGATATAGCTCACCAAAGTCCTGCAGGCTGCCCAGAGTCCTCCTAAGTTCTTAAATTGGTGGACCTGTCTCCAGAAAAGCTCTGAGCCTGGTGCTGGGCCCACAAATTGAAGTGATCCAAAGTCCTCTGGGCTGCTCAGAGTCCTCTTAAGTTCTTAAAAGGTTAGACTAGGACCAGTACAAGCTCCATGCCTACATGCTAGGGGCCTGGGGGCTAAGGGTCAGAGCTCTCAGAATCCTGCATGTGACCCAGAACCCTCCAAAGTTCTTAAATGGCACCAGGAAAGCTCTGCATCTGCATGTGCTCAGCCCACGGATCACAGTCTTGCAGAGTCCCATGGGCCACTGAGTCCTCCCAAGGTATTATTTCAATAGAAGATGCCAATATAAGTATATACTCTGCACATTGTCAATATTGGAATATGTACATATATGTTGCTAATACCATCCATCTATTCACTTGAGATATCCTAAAAATGCTATATTGGCTGAATGTAGAATAGTTGAGTGTTAAAGTCAGTATCTGGTCAAGGCAATATTTCTTTGATAAAAGACTTCCTATCAGAGAACAAATATATTTAATATTTTAAAATATTAAATGTTAAATTCATCTACTGAATTATGCCTGTAGTCACTGTAATGTATATTCATCAGATTAAACATAGCTCCTCTGAACTAACATATTTAATATCACTATTATTTGTAGTGTAATGTAATTCAGGAAAAAAGATTTCTAGTTACATATTTTCTAGAGATGGCTTGTGTCTGCAATTTATAGCTTGGCAAATCTCAAAAAATCCATCACTGTCAACTACTGAAAATGGCTCATTCTGTAGCAGTCATTTTGATAAGATTTTTCTTCCACTTTTAGTTTCCAGAGATTCATTATGATAGGGACTGGTCTTTTCAAAACTTTTTTTTTTTGAAGCAGGGTCCCATTATGTAGTGCAGGCTGGCCTTTAACTTATGTGTGCACCCTAGCCTGACCTTAACTCATCATGATGCTCCTGCCTCAGCTTCCAGGGTGCTGGAACTGCAGGTGTGTGCTACCACACCCTGCTATTTTAAAGCATTTTTGTGCAGTCCCTATTTTTTGTATGTCTTGGTAAGTGAGAACAAAATGTGTCCTGGGTATTGTATAATAATACTTTCCTTTTTCTTCATTCAGTTTAAATTATACGTGGGTTAAAGAATATGTTAAGGAATGTGTTTTTGGAGTTTTTCCCTCTCATTTAATTTGTAGGTTGCAGCAGACATTTTGCTTTTATTTTGTAAGATGTGAGCAATTCCTAAGCAGAACCTTACAAAAAGATGCATAGTTTAAATGGAATTAAATAACCAGAAATTAAATAAAATTCATAATTTTATTTTTAAAATGTCATAGATGCTAATATACCAGTCTATCTTATACTGCATTATTGGTAAAACATCATCAACCTTGTTATTTTTCTTATAGCATTATTTAAATTTTAATAAATATATGTTGGCTCAAAAAGAATATGTGATTCTTCCTAATGTTACATAGCTAACACATTGCCTCTTACTATTTGTGATAATGATTATTCTATTTTCCTATTTAAATGTGCTACTTTTTCTACATATAAATTAACAGTTTTAACAATTGTTAATTATTACAGGGCCTTATTTAGGCAATATTAAATATAAGGAGGTTGTTATTCTAAGTTATTATCTGGCATAAAGAGCTGCTTGCCTTTTATTACTGATACTATTGTGCCATTTGATATGATGATCATCTATGGGCTCACTGGGCCACTGATCACGATCAATTTCTGGATATCTGATGAGACACCAAAGTGGGCACTGAATCTTTCAGTGTGGATGTTGAGAGTGGAGTCATGAACAGATTCAAGATGAAAACTGTAGTCACCTTTTAGGACACTGCATGGACTGTGGGTGAAAATGTTGAAGGGGCTGCATGGATAGAGCCTTATCAGAAAGGAAGATCTCTGAAGTCAAGCAATGTCACTCATTGCCAGCCCCTAAGTTCCTCCAGAGGTCATTTTGAAAATGCCAACATTAGGGCCTGTTTTTTTTTTTTTTTTCTGTCCTTTTCTAGACTGTAAAACTTCATCTTTATCCTGAATTTATTAAGTATAAAAGGAATATTTACAATTATTTTCATTTGAATTTTCTTGCTTGGCAAGATGAATATTATTAACTCAGGTATTATCTACCATTCTTTGCTAAAGCCTCATGGAATGGAAAATTATATACTTGGAAAATGAGTGTGAGTGGGATAATCAATCTTTACATAATATCATGCAGCCTCCAATTTTGGTAATTGTTCATTTATAATCCCACCTATAAACTTCTCTTTGTATTAAATTGTTCTCAGGCAAGTCTTAAACATAATAATCCATCCATAAATATTTTTAAAACCCTACTATAAAAAACCCTACTATATTATTACCTTGTGTAATATCATCAGTGTTAAATTTCCCTGAGTTTATTTCTATCAGAATTTTGTTCTCATTTTTCTTCTTGTATTCTCTTTTTATTTTCCATTCTTCCTTTACCTCTTGTCCTCTCCCTTGTTCTGCTTCTCATCAGGACATTTTCCCAATATCTATTATGCATTTTGTTTCTTATTTATCTTTTCAGTTTTTTTACACCACAGTAACCATGATATTTAAACATGTGTCCAATTTATTTCACTTAAGAGCATGGTCTCAAGATGCACCCATTTACTTAGAACTGTCTCGTCTGTCCTTCTTTATTGCAGAATAGTACTCCATTATGTAAAAGCCCACATTCTTTATCCATTCACTAGTGCTTGTCAATTTGAGCTGTTTCCAAGATCTAGCTATTACACATTGTGCTGCTATAAACATGAGTGTATATATATTTCTGTGGCAGGATGTTTTTAATGCTTTTAGGAAGATAATAAGCAGGGGAATAGCTAAGTCTTCAGAAACTTAAAACTAAGCTAACTGATAGATTAGTTATAGGTTTCTGAAGAATCTTTACACTGATTTTCACAGTGGTTACACCAGTTTTCATCCCCACCAACAGTTCAGAAGGGTTCTTTTTTCCCACAACTCCTCTAGATTTGTTATTGGTTGGCATCTTGATGACAGCAATTTTTAATGCATGAGATGTAACCTCAGTGTTGTTTTAATTTGCATCTCAAATAATTAGTAATGTTGAACATTTTTTCATATATTTATTTGCCACTTGTATTTCTTCATCTGAGAAGTGTCTAGTCATTTCAAGTACCCATTTTTAGATTAGGTACTTAAATTTGGGGAATCTGAGTTTCTTTTCTTTTTCTTTTCAGTACTGGAGATTGAATTCTGAGCCTTGTACTTTCCAGGCAGGTGCTTATGCTGCTGAGCTAGGTCCCCGGTCCTCTGAGGTTTCTTTTTAATTCTTTATATATTCTAGATACTAGATTCTCATCTGAAAAATGGATGGCACAGGTTTTTCCCACTCTAAGTTGTCTTGTCACTCTGTTGGTGGTTTCTTTTGCTGTGCCAAAGCTTTCTCATAAGATGATCCAAATTGTTGATTCTTTGTGATAGTTCCTTGGTAATTGTGGTTTTGTCCAAAAAAAATCTTTATCTATGCCCGTGTTTAAGAGTTTATCTTCTAGAAGATTGTGTGTGTTCTTACATATTTTATTCATTTTTATTTTAATTTAGTGCATGGTGATAGATACAGGTTTAGTTTTAGTTTTCAGCATGTGGAAAGCCAGTCTCTCCAGCATCATTTATTAAAAAGGCTATTTTTCTTCCAGTGAATGTGTTTGGCTTTGTCAAACAAGGCGAGTGAGTGTATTTGGAGTTGCTTCTTCACCTTGTAATCTGTTCCATGGATCATCAGGTCTGTTCTTTGTTCAGTGTCATGATATTTTTTTTTTTGTTGTTGTTGTTGTTTTTGGATCACAGTAGCTCTGTAGCATAGTTTCAAGTCAGGGATTGTGGTACTCATTGCCTAAGATTGCTTTTGCTGTTCTAGGGCTCTTCTGGTTCTAAATGAACTTTTAGATAATAATTTTTAAATTATTATCTCTAATTCTATGAGACTTGTTATTGCCATTTTTATAGGGATTCCATTAAATTTGTACATCAACTTCAGAAGTATGGTCATTTTCATTGTACTGGTTCTTTCTATCCTAGAACAAGGAATGTATTTCTATTTTTTTGGTATGCTCTTTGATCTCTTTTTTTCAGGTACTTTAATTTTCAGTGTAAAAGTCTTTTACTTCCTTTGTTAGGTTGATTCCTAAGTTTTTTTTTTTTTATGTTTTTATTAAGATTGTGGTTTCCCTATTTTATCTCTTAGTGAGTTTGTTATTTGTGTACAAGAATGCTATTGATTTTTTAGTGTTAAGTTTTTATCCAGTGGGGCCCTGGCAGGATGGCTCAGTGGTCTAAAGCACCTACTTAGGAAAGGTTAGGCGGCTGCAGGAACCGCGGTTCCATCCCTGGCACCACATGCTGCGCCAGCCCTGCCCTCAGGGCAGGCTGAGCCGGCCATAAGAATAAATAAACAAAAGTTCTGAAACAAGAAAAAATAAAATAAAATAAAATAGAAAGTTTTTATCCAGTGATGCTACTGAATTTGGTTACTAAATCTAAAAGTCTTGTGGGGAATTCTGGGAGTCTTATATGTGGTTTCATATCATCTGCAAATAATGACAATTTAGTATCATCCTTTCTAATTATCATTCTTTTTTTTTTTCTTTCTTTCTGATGCCTTATTTTTCTGGATAATGTTTTCAGATCTATATTGAATAGAAGTGAGAATGGAAAGCCTTGCTTATTCATGATTTTAGAGGGAAGACTTTAAGGTTTTGACTGTTTAATATGATGCTGGCTGTTGGTTTGTCATAAATGACTTTTATCAGATTGAGATAAAGACCATCCATTCCAATTTTCTGTAGGATTTTTTAAAATTAAAAAAAAATGGGTATTGGAGCTCATCAAATGATTTTTCTGCATCTATTGAGATTATTATGCAGTTTTTGTATTTGGTGCTGTCGATGTGCGTTGAATTTATTGATTTACATATGTTGAACCTCCCCTGAATGCTACTTGGTCATGTTGTACAATCTTTTTGCTGATTTGCTGCCAGTATCTCATTGAAGATGTTTTCGTCTAGGTTCATTAGGAGTTTGGCCTTTGGCTCTCTTTTTTTTCTGTTGAATTTTTTCCTTTTTTTTTTTTTTGTATAAGGGCAATCAATACTTGCTTCCAAGAATAAATGTAGGAGCATTGCTTCTCTGCCAATTTCATAAGAGTCTAAGGAGTGGTGGCAGTAGATGCTCTCCAAATCCTTATGAAGTTCAGCAGGAAATCTACCAGAACATTTTTTTTTCTTGTTTCAGGACTTTTGTTTATTTATTTATTTTTATGGCCGGCTCAGCCTGCCCTGGGGGCAGGGCTGGTGCAGCACGTGGTGCTGGGGGTCGAACCGTGGTCCCTGCAGCCGCCCAAGCTTTCCTAAGCAGGCGCTTTAGACCGCTGAGCCATCCTGCTGGGCCCCTACCAGAACATTTTTTATTGGTAGTTTTTAATTTACTTCTTCAATTTCACTGACTGATACTAGTTTATTGTGATCTCTGTATCTTCTTGTTTCAGCTTTGATAATTCATATATATCTAGGAATCTTCCCATTTGTTCTGCCTTTTCCATCTTTCAAAATATGGATTATTGAAGCAGGTATTGATGATCTTCTAGATTTCCACAGGATCTATTATCATTTCACCCATTCATTAACAATTTGTAGATTTGAATCTTTTGTATTTTTTACTTTTTTTGGTAAGTTAACTAAAAGTTTGTCAGTTTAATCTTTCAAAGATACAGCTCCTCAATTTATTGATTTTTGTATTGCATTCTTAGTCTTAATGATCTTAAATTTTTCTATTATCTTTCTAATTTCTTCTCTTGTATAAGACTTGGGCTTGGCTTACTTTTTTTCTAGAAGCTTGAATATCAACATTAGTTTATTTGGGTTTACTCTTTTTCTGATATGGAAATTCACTGCTCTAATTTCCCTCATAGGACTATTTTAATTGAATCTCCTAAGCTCTGGTATCTTGTACTGGCATTATTGTTTAACTGCAGAAACTATCTAATTTATTCTTTAATTTCATCTGCAATCCAGTGCTCAAGAACATGTTATCTAATTCCTATGTTTATGTGGGTTTTGTGATTTCTTTTACTATTAATTTCCAATTTCCTTACACTATGATCTGATAATATGCATGTACTTAAATCTCTCTCTCTCTCTCTCTCTCTCTCTCTCTCTCTCTCTCTCTGTCCTGGGGTTGAACTCAGGCCCTTGCACTTGCCAGGCAAGTGCTTATTCTACTGAGCTATCTCCCAGCCCTATACTTAAGCATTTCAATGAGATAGTATGTGATCTATTTTGGAGACTGTCCCATGTGTAGCTGAGAAGAATTTGTATTCTGACACTGTGGAGCGGAACTTTCTGCATTTACTAAGTCCATTTGTTGAAAAGTTTGTTTCACTCCTAATATTACTTGGTTGTTTCTTTAATTGATCTATTTGTGGCTGTCAAGTATCAAAGTTCCTCATTATCATTAGATTAGTGCCTGTTTGATTTTTTCATGTTAATTAATATTTGTTTTATATAGTTGAATGTGCTGGAATTTGGTGCTTTTATTTTCATTTTTATTTCTTCCTATTGGATTCTTTTCTTACCAACTAAATCGTGATCTTCTTGGTATCTATTGATAATCTTGGCTTGGTATGTAGTTTGCCTACAAATAAAATAGTTACTCCTATTTTTATCCAGGTTTCTATTGCACGGTGTATTGTTTTCTGGCCTTTGTCTTTTACTCTACAAATTTTTTTTAGTTAAATATATTTCTTGTATGCATCATGTTGTTGGGTTTTGATTCTTGAGCTAGTCTGTCACTCTGCTTCTTTTAATTCGTCAATTTTGGCCATTCATACTGATAGTTATAACTGATATATATTAACTTCTCCTTATCAAATTATTTTCCTGTTGTTGGTTCCCTTTCTTTCTCCTCTGATTAACTGCTTGGCTTGCCTGGTAGGTTCATTCTATTTGAGTTCTTAGACTGGTAGTACTTGTCATCTCTATCTAGAATACTTCAAAACATTCTGGGGTGCTCTTTGGAGGTCATGAATTTCTTCAGTTTTCTTTGCCATAGAGCTATCTTATTTCTCTATCAATTTTTTTTTTAAAAAAGAACGGTTTCTACCAAGTTTATTCATGTTAAATGAACCAATTTTACAATGGTTTTAATTTTGCACAATTTCTAATAGTTTTTAAGTTCTAAATAGTTTGCCAGCCAAGACTAAAGGCTCTGCTATAGTCACCTTCTTAGTTGTCATATCTTTTTTAAAAATTTCATATAGGTATCCCTTGCACTCTCAAATGCTTATTCTAACTCTAGGATGATAAAACTGAAAGCAGACATTTAGCATGATCAATATTAGAACTTAAATTCTTCTGAATTTGAATACTTTATTATAATTTACTTATTTCTTTTAAAATTTAATAATGGTTGTATTACATATTTTCATGATCAGATCAGTTTAGATTAATAGATATCAGTGTATAAGATTGATCAAACAGTTAAAAATTAACATTTTCAATAAACATTAATTTTTTTCTCTTTCTTTTTTAACAGTTGACACATTGTATTTTGTCCTCACAATAGGTATAGAGAACACAGTGTGTGGCCATGACCCACCTTACTATTGATGTTGCTAAGGAAAGAAAAAAAAATCTCTTTGAATTAAGAGAAAGCAAATGCATGCACAGTCCAATGTTCCACAATTGCAGTGGGCCACCAGTGAAACTTGCAATGTTGGAGGCTATTGATCCAAGCCTCCTACAGCTCATCTCACCAGTCTAGCTCTGCGTTTCATGCCTCATAATTAAGCTTTTTTGCTGGGTGATCAAGGGCAAGTCAAAGCAAGATCTATATAACAAAGCATTCATCTTTTGTATCTTCCAAGGTCAAATCCCCTCAGGTTTAACTTTGGAACCATACACAGTGCTTTGTAGAACTGTTGTCAGTGTCAGCCTTCACAATGAGTCACGGCCAGTGCTTGGCCAGTATGCTTTCTGCGAAAGCCTAAGAGAAGGTTTTTCTCTGGGTGAGTCTCTTTATACACACTATAGTTTATTTATCCCTTTCCTCTGAGGTCCCATAATCTCCTTGACCAGAAAATTTAAGACACCTCTGAATTATAGGATGTTACAGCACAGGTTGTCTTATATCCTGAGTCCTTACTGACCTTGAAGGGCTAGGACCAAAATATTGGTCCTCATAGCCCTTCTTTTTCTCCAATTTTTGGTTTGTTAACTTACATTCTTAAATCTCCAGCAGAAAAGCTTTGTGATACTATTACTCTATAACATAGGTACTTGATCTTATCATCACTGGCTTTCTGAGTATCAAATATCTTTGACTTAGCTTGGAATTGCTGTTTTCTGTCCATCATTGATATTCTAATAACGTTCCATACAATGTGATATAAGCAGTTACAAAATTTTTACACAGATATTTTGAAATTCAAGAAAACAGATAATGTAGCCTGTCAAGCCTATAGTATTTGACCCAGTCTCTTACTTTCAACCAATATTCTTGAGAGAGAATATAATAGTAACTGAGTTTACATTGGGAGCAGTACACATCAAAAAGACGAGAGTGTCTCCATCAATTCTGAAAGATTTTTTTGTCAATTATATCAATCTGGGTTAAAGATTATTTTTTAGGGCTTTAAACACTTCTCTCCAAACTTTCCTTAACTTGAGGGTTTGTGTTGACCAGACAGCTGTAATTATGATGAGTTTTTGTCTATAGGTTATTCACTTATTTTCTCTAAGAGTTTTTAATATTCTGTTCTTGTGTTGAATTTCTGGGATCTTTATTATTACATGCTTTTGTGTAGATTTTTTTTGATCATGGCTAATTTGAGTTATATATACTTGACCTATCTGTATGTGAAATTACTTTTCCATGCTTTGGGAATTTTCTGTCATTACTTCTTTTTGGGGATACCAGGAACTGAACTCAAGAACTTGCATTGTCAGGCAGGCACTTGTGCCACTGAGCTATATTCCTGGCTCCCTTGCCATTATTTCCCATGTTTTTATTGGAGCCCATCTTATGTTATTCTTCTTTGCATCATCTAGCAGCCGTTAGATCCATTTTGTATTTGTCCCTTGATATCCTTAAGAAATCTTCTTTTTTCTTGATTGCTAACTGCAATCTGTCTTCTAGACCCAATAATCTGTCTTCATATTTGTTGATTGTGCTGTGTATACTTTCCATTGCAGTTTTAAGCTCTTGCATGTCTGTTTGAATGTGTTTTGGATTCCATTTCTTTCCTATGTTAGAGTTATATGGTTTCCACAGTTTTCCTAAGCATATCTATTTTGTTAAACCTGTATCGACTCTAGATTGACTAACCATGTCTTTCCTTATGCTCCCCATCTCTTTAGTTATTTAAGAAATTATTTCTAATTTGATTTTTTTTTCTTGAGCTTTATTCTTCTACTTTGTTACTTCTGCTGTTAGCATTTCAGATAACTCATGTATATGGCTCTTGAATTTTTCCACCTCACTGCTTCCTGAGTTTGCCTTGGGTGGTATCTGGCAGTCTTAGGCTACATTTTTCTTCCATGTCTTCTAATGTTTTATTGTAGCCATAGCTGTGTTTTTGTTTTTGAGCATGTCATAAGTTCTTATTTCTTCAACTTATTATGGCTGAAAAGTTTCTACTTATTTAGTCTAGTCCCTGTTTCTTTGCTGCTGGCCTATAGTATTGTTTTTGACCCTCAAATAATGTTCATCTTGGATTACAAGGAAGAACAACTGATTAGAATAACTATATCATCTTGGTTAAAGTAATACCTCAGTAATAACAATAGCTTCAATCAGAGGCTAGAAAATGACAAAGATGTGTAATTGTTATTTTTCCATCTTTAATCATATGAATAAGACTTATAGTTACATAACAAAGTCTAAAACATACCACAAAATTGTATACAGTAAATATCCCTTCAACATGGTGATTTTTACCCTCAGTGGGGAAATTTTAAAAAGGGAAGAGGAAAAAAATAGAGAACTAGAAGACAAATATATTAGAAACACAGCTAAAGGACAGAAGATCACATAAGTTTTCAGAAACTAGTAGAGAAGATAGGAGGAAATGAAAGAAAAAAGAAACACAGAAAAGGAACAATGTAACAACAACAATGTATGAAAAGAAAAACAAACAAGAAAAAGGGCTGGGGAGATAGCTCAGTGGAGTAAGTGTTTGCTTGGCAAGCGTAGAGTCCTGAGTGTGATCTTTTTCTTGTACAATCCCAGTACTTGGGAGGCTGAGGCAGCAGGGTCTTTATAAGAGAGAGAGAGAGAAAGAGAGAGAGAGAGACAGACAGAGACAGAGACAGAGAGACAGAGAGAGGCAGAGACAGAGACAGACAGAGACAGAGAGAGAGACAGAGACAGAGAGAGACAGAGAGAGAGAAAGAGAGAGGGCCATTTCAGGTTGTATAATTGATGTCACTGTAAGAGAAAGAGGCCAGACAGAGCCCAGATTTGCTGGTTGATTCTGAGAAAGCCAGCAGTAGGATTATGGTGGTGGATAATCCCAGCAAGCTTATACTTCCAGCACCACTGAAGTTCAGGCTGCTCCTGGTTTCTAGCCATGCTATTGTTTAACCTACAGCCTCCAGGTGCCTCTTGCTGGCTTGGACTTGGCTCCTTTGCCCTGGATGCTTCTTATGGTTGTACCTCACCCTGATCCTGGGTCCCACCAGATGAACCCTACCCACTTCTGCTCTGAGTTGGAGTTGAGTTCTGTCCTTTGTAAAATGGTAGTTGGCCAACCACCCTCTCCTGGGGATTTAACTCTGATTCACCCACCAGCGATTGCAGTTTGCAGCTTCCATAGCACCATTCCACTGGTGGATTTCTCTGTGGAGCCCCCTGCAGTCACCAGTAGTCACTGTGCCTCTGTAGGTGCAAGCTGCCTCTCTCACACCGTGAGCTGGGATTTAGGGAGATAGCATCATTTGTCACCTCCATCTTCTGCTCCGAGGTCCCTCTTTTCAATCTCTCTTTGAGGTCCAATTCTCACTTAGGATCCTTGCTTGGTCCTGGGGATCCAATTCCCTCCTTATTTTTCTCATCTGGACTCCAACTCTTCCCCATATTTTTGAATGAGGTTTTTTTTTTTTTTTTTAAATCTCCAATCTTAGGACTGGGGAGATAGCTCAGTGGCACAAGTGCCTGCCTGGAAAGTGCAAAGTTGTTAGTTTGAATCCCAGTCCCGCAAAACAAACAAACAAACAAACAAACAAAATCTCCATCTTCAGATCCAGTCATGACTCTTTTTTAACCCATGTTTAAGACTTAGGAGTTCTTGATATGCTCTCCTTGCATGAGAAAACCCTCCGATTGCTCATAACAAACTGGGATACAGATGAAGACAAGATGCTTCCTTCTCTCATTGGTAGATGGCAAATGTGGTTAGTCCTCTGATCTCTGCTGGGTGTGTGCCATGGGGTGAGAGTTTGTTTGGAACCTTCCTCTTAGTAATGACAGTGATGGGATCTGTCCCTTCTCTCCCCAGGATGATTCCTCATCCAGGATCAGTTTGATTGGTTAGTCTTTGCCTAAGCTTCCATGTGCTGAGGGGTAACAAAATGCAGAGGCAAGTTTGAATTGATGGGTGGGCTTATCCTTCTGTTAGAGCTGGTATGGTCATCCTGGGTAGGCCTGGTTATTCACATGCATGGGGGTGTTACATTTCTAGTCCCAGGATTGCTTGCTCATGTCTGAGGAGGGGGTGCTATGCGTTCATGTCGACCTGTTTGATCAACAGATTTCTTGATTATTATACTTTGTGGAATATAATGAAATTTAAGTATTGTCCTCACTTACATTTCTCTAATGATCCTCACATTTGAACTTTTTAAGGTATTTATTGGGTATTTATACTTCACTTTCCTATTTATTGACTGAATCTTTTGGGGGGAATCAACTTTTAAGTCCTTTATCTGTTCTAGATATTAGTCCTGTGTCTGAATAGCTGGTAAAATTTTCCCCATTCTGTAGTTTCTTTACTCTGTTGATTGTTTCCTTTGCTGTGAGGAAGCTTTTGAATTTGATATAATTCTATTTGTTGATTCTTGCTGTTATTTTTTGTGCAATTTGTTTTTTTCTTTTTAATTTTATGTTTTTATTACTTTTAATAAGAAATAACAATGAGACAGTTTCAAAACACGTTAGTAGGACAGCCACAATAATTAATACAATGCATATTGTAGTATTCATAGTAGTTGTTCAGAGTACAAGATGCAGGCATGAAACTTTTCTAAACACTATTGATACAAATATTTCTTCTCATTGAACTAAGAGAAAGTAGTTGTATGTGTAGTCCAGTATTCCATAATAGTAGTGGGCAGTGGGTTTTGTTCAGAATGTCCTTGCCTATACCAATGCCTTCAAAAGCTTTATTTAATTTATTTTTCAGCAGGTTAAAAGTTTTTGTTTTTATATTTAGACATTTGATATTTTTGTAATTTTAGGACACAGGGGTGTAGTTTCAATCTTCTGAGTAAGTTCAGTTTTTTTTTTTTTCTTGTTTCTGTCTTTTGATGTATTTCATTTATTGATTTGTATATGTTAACCATCTTCACCTCCTTGGGCTAAAATGTACTTAGTCATAACATATGATCCTTTTGACGATTTGCCACAATATATTTGCCAATGTCTTACTGAGGATTTTTCCACCTACTGTATTTTATTTAAGGAGATTTTCTTTTAAGTTTGATCTTTGGTAATTCCTATATTTCTAGTAATCGGTCTATTTCTTTAAGACTTTCCCAATGATTGTTTGACCTTTTTATTTCTGATTTCATTAATATGAGACTCTTCACTCTTTCTGTAGATTTGGCTAAGGGCTTTTCTATGTTTTTTTTTTTTTTTTTTCTTTCAAAGGTCTAGCTCTTCTGTTTGATTCTTTGTATTGTTTTTGCAATCTAAATTTCATTAATTGTCCTCTAATCTTTATGTGACCATCCTGGATGCAGGTTTGGGTTTAAATTATTGTTGTTGAAGAATCTTCAGCTTCACTGTCACACTATTTATTTGAGATCACTCAATTTTTCTAATGTAAGCCTTAAATTTCCCCCTTTAGGACTATTTTCATTATGTCCTATAGGTTGTGGAGGGCTATAGTGATATTGTTGTTTGATGAGAGAAATTGTTTATTTTCTTCTTTGATTTCTTCTGTAATCCACTGATTGTTCAAGAATATATTACTAAATTTCTAGTTGTTTATAAATTTTCTCTGCTTTCTTTTGTGATTGATTTCTAGCTTCAATGCACAATGATCTGAGAGTACACATGGGGTGATTGTAATTCTTCTGCAGTTGTTTAAGTAGGCCTTGCACACTAGTATGTAGAGTGTTTTGGAGAAACTTTTGTGTGCTGGTGAGAAGAAAGTATGTTCTGCTGTAGTAGGATGGAACTCCGTAGGTATCTATTAAGTTGATTTGTTCAAAGATATAGTTGAGCTCTGTTATTTCTTTGGGTTTTTGTTTTTGTTTAGTTTTGTCTCTTTGTAAAAGTAGGATGTGGAGGTCACTCATAAACTCAGTGTTTATTTGAACTTTTATGTCTAGCACCATTTGGTTTATGAATTTAGGTGCTCTAATCCACTGCATATTTACCTCTCCTGTGGGAGTATTCCCTTAACTATTATGTAGTAATTTCCTTGCCTCTTATCAGTTTTAGCTTAAAGTTTACTTTGAGAGTAAAATTGCTCTCCCTGTTTGCTTTGGTGATTCTGGCAATATTTCCCATCTTTTGATTTTTGTCCTATGAATTGTTTTTGGATTAGATGAGTTTCATGAATGATACCAGTTGCACTCTGATTTTGATTCAGTCTTCCCATATGTGTCTTTTTATTGGGGGAGGTGTGTGGCCAATTACATTGAGAGTTATTATTGATGGGTATTGATTTGTTCTTGCCACTACATTCTTTTTCTGTAGGTGACTGTTTTTCTTCCTTTATTTAACTATTTCCTTGCTCATGTACTCTTTCTATCCAAGTATGGCATTGGTGGCTTTATTGTCTGTGCATAGGATATTATGAAATATTTTTCACAGCACTAGTTTCATGTCAATATAGCTCTTAAGACATTATGTATCATGGATATCCTTATCTCTTCATCTATTTGGAAAAAAAACATTTTGAAGAATATATTAGTCTGGGTTGGAGTTATTTGCTTTTAGGGTTTGAAATATTTCACCCTAAGCTTCCTTGACCTTTATAACTTGTGCTGAGAAGTATGCTTTAATCCTAATGAATTTACCTTTATATGTGACTTTTTTGCTTTTTTTGACAGATTTTCAAATTCTGCCTTTTGTTACGAATCTTCTATTTTACCTAGGGTTTGCTGTGAGGAATTCCTTCATAATTGGTGTTCTGTAAGTCTCCTTAACTTATATATTGAAGTATTTCCTCAAATTTAGAAAGTTTTCTGTTGTAATTTTTATGATTTACTGTATTATTCCATATTTGCTGTCATAAATTTTTCTTTAATTTCAACTGACTTTGATTAATCTTAGTGTCAGCTAGTAGCTGTTGGATGAATTTTTCTTATCATTCTTAAAGCTTCCTTAAGTAATTCATCCTGATTTGCTACTTTGTTTTGATGCTAGAAACCCTATCTTGATATTAGTCATTTCTACAATTGATGAATTTTCTATAATTTATATTTGTGGTATTTCTGTCTTAGATATATGCTCAGAGTCCATATCTTTGGTAAATTAGTCATTCATGTTTTGAACTGTTTGGGTCAACTTATCCAATTTTTTTGTACTTGTTTCTCTCACGTTCATATTGGTCAACTTCTGTGATAGCTCTGCTATCTTTTAGGGAAGGTTTTCTTTGAACTCACTGTCTTTTTTATCTCTTCTTTAATCACTTTGTAATATTCTGATATCAGGTGTTTTCTTTCCTATCCATCAGTGTCTTCTGTATCTGCCTTGCGAAAGTTGGGAGACCTCAGCAACATTTTGTTTCCTTGGTTTTCCACATTTCTCTGTCCCTGTCTCTGACTCTGTCTCTCTCT
The DNA here is from genome assembly GCA_004027025.1 of Myocastor coypus. NCBI lineage: Eukaryota > Metazoa > Chordata > Mammalia > Rodentia > Myocastoridae > Myocastor > Myocastor coypus. Next base: position 31,632 of record PVJA010016036.1, read on the forward strand.
CCCTGTGTCTGTCTGTCTGTCTGTCTTTCTCTCTCTCTCTCTCTGTCTGTGTCTGTCTGTCTGTCTTTCTCTCTCTTTGTCTATCTGTGTCTGTGTCTCTGTCTGTCTGTCTGTCTGTCTGTCTCTCCCTATTTGGGAAAGGGTCCTGGGAGCTGAGATCAAGTAGGGTTAGGAAAGATTACAGTTCACATGGAGATATTTCTAGTTAGACTCTGCCTTCGAGTGATGTGTTTGTGGTTTTATTTGCCCATAATGTTTATTACTTCAGCTGTTCAATTTACAGTGCTACCTTGGTTTGCAAATTTAATTGATTTCACAGTTCTGGGGAAGATGGCTGCATCTGTATTTGTCACCTGATGTGGAGGCTATGAATAGAAGCAAAAGTTTGCCTAATGTTTCTGTGTGAGAAGCAAGTTCTTTGTGCATAGGAGCATTCATGAACAGAGGTAGTACTGTCCAGGCTTTGGATCTTGCTATGGTATTGTGAGGTGAGAGCTACTGCTGCTTATAGCAGTACTCACAGGTCCACTCATGTATCACTTATACTTGCTGAATTTTCTTTTTAAAGAATTTTTTATTTTATTTATTTTTTTTTTTTTCTTGTTTCAGAACCTTTGTTTATTCACTTATTTTTATGGCTGGCTCAGCCCGCCCCAAGGGCAGGGCTGGCGCAGCATGTGGTGCTGGGGATCGAACCGCGGTCCCTCAAGCCGCCCAAGCTTTCCCAAGCAGGCGCTTTAGACCACTGAGCCATCCCTCCAGGCCCCATACTTGCTGAATCTTGTAGTTACACTTTCACACTCTCAGTGTCCTTCCCAGGCTATACTAGCAAGGAGAAACCTTTTAGAGACTTCCCAAACTGCAACACAAAACCCACTTATTTATCACAAATTGACACTGTAATTAAACCTGGATGCCAAAGTTTTAGCCTTTTAAAAGTACTGTTGTGTGATACTCAGGTGCTGAGGTGGCTTGGCCCACATGGTGACAGAGGGCTCTGCATGCTCGCTGGGGTCCTAGAGCCATAACTTCACCCTCTCTGGTCTATACAGCGCTATTAGCAGTTAGTCTGTGATGTGGAAAAGAAAGATGGAGAGATAATGATAGAGGGGTATAGCAGTTGGAGGAGAGGAGGATAGAAGAAATGATCCTAGGCAAAAACAAATAGTTTGTCAGGCTCTGTTCGAAGTCCTTTATAGTTGGAGTAAAGAGTGATGGTGTCCACACAGCTCCCTTCTTGTCTTAGACCTGGTCTGCCCCAAGGCAGCCACACCAACTTCCCATCTCTCTAGGCTCCTTATCAACTTTCCTAAAAGGAGTGAGGAGTGACAGTTCCTTTGATCCTATCTCCTTAGTGCAAGACATGCTTTGTGTGTAGCTAGCTGTAGTCTTTTCTTTCCAACTAACTCAATTAATTTGAGGAGGGGAAAGGAAGTGTGAAATATTTTCCCAACACCAAGCTCTCCTTTATCTTCTGCCAATGTCCTGTGACTTTTGCTTCCCTTTGTGCTAAATTTAGGGTTCTCAGTTCAGAGATTTTCTGATAAGTTTAGAAGTTCCCCACCCCTAACCTTTTTATCTTTTCCTTGGCACTTAAATACTAAACTGACCCTGTCTCAGGAGTTCCCTTTTCCAGACAGCAGAGTCTGACAAAGCCCCTGGACTTACGTCAGAAATCCCTGTCCCATACTGCACGTTGTTCAGGATTTCCTGCTAACTCAGGATTTTCCCAGTGTTTGCGGAAACTGTAGGGAAGTGTTCACTCATGACCGAGCCTGCAGTCCTAGTCCCTCTTCTTTGCTTCCAGGGATGTGATCCATGGTGTGTTCTTTCCCAGTGGATTTGGCCTATTCCCCCAACCCCAGTACTGCAGAGGTTGCTGCGGGGATGCAGTGTTCCTGGATTTGGGGACATGATAGGGAGGAGTAGATATGACACAGTCTGTTCTGAGAGAACTTGGCCTCTGCATGGCTAGTTCTTTCCCTTGGGCCATTTGTGCTGCTTTCCTGTTGGCTGTTCCCTAGAGGGGATTGGGGTTGGGGTATGTTTGGGGCAGTGTGGACAAACTATGGAGACTCTGCTTCCCCTTTCTAAGATCCAGATATTAGGTTTAATCTACATGTATCACCTTTCAGATTAATTTTTTGTTTCGGGGGTGGTGCCATTGCCTACCCTGGTTTAGAGTTCCTGTGCTTTCTTGTGATTCTTCTCTGTGCACCTCCCATGTGAACCTTCCTCTAGTCATCCACATTGGGCCTCTCCTAGTCTGAAGGACTGATCATGGTGGCATCATGTGACCAATTTTTCTCCCTTATATTTTCAGATAACTGATAGTTATAGCTGGAAAATTGATCAGATTCAGGTTCAATTTACTTTGACAAAAACACTGATCAATGAAATTTTTGTTGTCTAATCCTTTTCTCTTATGAAATAGTGTTGCAATGAATATGTTTGCCAATATAGTTTTTAGACATATTTAAAAAATGAAATTGCTGAGTCACAAAATGAATCCAGTTAAAATCCAATTGCACACACTCAAAGTACATTCTCTAAAGGTTGTAATTTTTGTATTTACACTAGAAATGTAAAAAGAGCATATTTCCCATAACTTCACAATGTTTTACATATTGAGTTTTCACGAACCTGATAGACAAGAAATTATTTCTTCATGTAGTTTTTCTTTTTTTTTTTTTTTTGTTTTTTTGAGACAGGGTCTCTCCATGCAGTTGAGGCTGGGCCTTGAGCTTGCTTTTGTAGCCCAGGCTGGTCTCGAACTTGCACCAATCCTCCTGCCTCAGCCTCCCGAGTGCTGGGATTACAGGCGTGCGCCACCATGCCCAGCTTCTTCATGTAGTTTTTCTTTGTCTTTATGTTGATAGTTCTTCACTGAAGTATAACTCACATATGATAAAATACACAAATATAGTACACACAAATATAATTATATATTCCAGTGAATTTTGACAGATATATAAACCATTGTAATCAATATGTACACTGTCCATTGGCTAGTGATATTTATTTCTGAAAATAGATCCCTTGATCATAAGAGTTTTTGTAATATTCTAATATTCCTACTTAGGATTTCATTACCTATAACCATCATGATAAACCACATAAGATACTTCCAGTTTTGGATTCATTTATGAATGCATTATTTCTTTATGTTGTTAAAGAAGTTTTAAGTGGTCAATGCCATGTATAGATCATTATCTAACTTAAATATTGATTGCATATGGCTTATTACCCAGTAAAATTAATTGGAATTATCTGGAAATTCCTATTGATAAAGATACAACTATTATTATTATTTTTTAGAAATTTTTATTTTATTTATTTTTTTCTTGTTTCAGAACTTTTTTTTGTTTATTTATTTATTTTTATGGCCGGCTCAGCCTGCCCTGAGGGCAAGGCTGGCGCAGCATGTGGTGCTGGGGATCGAACCGCGGTCCCTGCAGCTGCCCAAGCTTTCCTAAGCAGGCGCTTTAGACCACTGAGCCATCCCGCCGAGCCCTATTATTATTATTATTATTATTATTATTATTATTATTATTATTATTGAGATTCCTCAGTCCACAGTTTCATTGAGAACTTCAAAGTAGCTCCAACCTAGCAAGCCCATCCCTGTGCTGCAGTAAGTCCCACTCTATCCACAACTGCAGAGGCTACCACTGCCACCCTTGTTTCTTACTTTTATCTCTGGATTTCTTACTACTGTGCTTCAACAATGTGTCTGCAACCTTCAGACTCTGCCGTTTCTTGATTTCTTTCTAAGTCTCACTTGAGGCCCTGGCCTCATGCCCTTATTCCAGACACTTCCAGTGCATTATAATTTTCTTTGCAAAATATATACCAAATAAAGAAAAGAAATCTAATTTTAAAAGTTGTGACTGTCGTAGTAAACTTTAGAGACTGTAGATGGTAAATAGATTGAGTTTCAGACATTCTTACAGCAAGTACTAGTGTCAGATCCTAGAGATTCTGTACACTTTTCTTCTTTAATCCAGTAAAATTGTAATGACATTTTTCTGCAGAAATTTCTACCTATTTTTTTTCTTAAATTTCATAGCCATATCACTTGGAAGAACTTCTGTGAAAAAAAATTTGTCTTTGACTTTATTTTTTAAGTGGCCTGTAGAGTTAACTTGTTTTCTCATGTTCCTTAGTTTGAATCAGAAACCACGACAGCAGAAATATAAACTCAAGGTTAAAGTAATCAGTGAATAACATCTAGAAATAGCATGGAAATAGCATGCATTATGAAGATCCCTTTTTGGAACTTGTCTTCTAAAATTTTTATATCTTCATTATTTATCTTTTAAAGCTATCAGAGTACTAAGTATTCTTGTGGCAGAAAAAATATGAAATTTGTGCCTTTCATTAAGTTTCTGATTTATAATTTTATACCTTTAAAAGTGTTTTCATGAAATATACACATTCAGAGGACACATGAGTGTGTGAGAACCTAACCAGGACACAGACACTACTTGAGGATTTGGCAAATGGTAATACAGGTGCTAGAGTTGCAAAGTGAAAGACCCCGAGTCAATATAGGGATGAACAACCATCTAGAATCCACTGTTATTCCTAGGTCAGAGGGATACTAATAAGCAAAGCTATCCCATATCCCTCAGGCAGAGGTTATCAGAGAGATTTGGAGCCATGGTAGAATTGTCCAGATAAAAGCTGAAGCATTGGAGCAAGTACAGTTGTTTCTGAGGCCCTCTGAGAGTAGAAGGTGGGGGTGGGGTTATGCTTTGGCTTCTTTTCTCCTCCCTTCAGTCACTTCTAGGAAATTTTTGCCTTTGATTAAACCCCAGTTTTAGGGGTGCCTAGGAAATACAGGCTGCTTTGTGATTTGGAGCAGAGCTGTAAGATGGCAGGAATGGATCCAAAGCCATAGGCCCCGGCTTGACAAAACCTGTGATGGAAAACTGATAGTGCTAATTATATGCTACATTAAAAAATAACATAAGGGGCTGCGGAAATAGCTCAGTAGAATAAGCGCTTGCCTGGCAAACGCAAGGACCTGAGTTCAATCCCCGGCTCCGAAAAAAACAAAAAAAAGTAATAAAAAATAACATAAATTTGTAGAAAATTATATTTAGTTGAAAACTAAGTTTGAATGTCACATTATTTTTTTGTAATTTATTTAAGCACCTTCTAATGAGTATTTGCCTAAATTAAAAATGTATTTATGAAGCCATGGGTTTGAAAGACTAAAATCAAATGTTTGAAGCTGTATTTCTAGTAAGTGCTGAGAATGGACCTAAAGCCCTACCTTCTATCAGTTTAGCCATAAAACTTTCCTACCTTATGCTGAAGAATGAGAAAAAAAATACAAACACTAAGGTTCTGTGCATTTCTGATTCTCAAGAATGGTCTTGATCAAGTCTTTGAGCTTCTCTTGCCTTTAATGTGCACGTCTATAAAATGGGAATTATGATGTCCATAATTCCTGACAGGAAAATGAGTGTAAAATAGGACTGGTATAGAAAACTCAGGAAAAACTTTTGATGTCTAACTTAGGTAATACTTCATATATGAAAAACAGGATGACCTTATCTTTCTTTTCCTATTTTAGAAAGGTTCTTAAATTGGTCAATACTCAAAACTATTTTCTCTCTGGTTGTTAATAGAGCATTTCAGGTGTAGGACCTGCTAGAAGGTGGAATAATAAGGACTCTAAAAAGTATTTAATGTAGAACATGCCTATTAACAACTCTGTTGTGGAAAAGACATTTTAAAAACTCGATGTTGCTATTCTTGTGTTTTTTCCTCTAAATTTAGATCAGAAAGGCAGCTGAGACTTCAAAAAAGTCTAAAGAACAAATGCTAATGAAGCAGCACAAACACGTGTGGTGGCAGGAACATCAACGACTGAATGAACTCAGGTGAGAACACAGGCATCTCCATAAGCACATGGAGTCCTTGCCCTTACCTGCCAGCTGCCTTCCAATGTTCTTGTTGTTTAAACAATTATATTAGCATTTAAGAGTATGGTTTGAATTTGAGTCAAATTTAAATCTTTTCTTTCTTCCATTTAATCTAGGATCTGTAAGGCACAAAGGTAATTGTGTCTCTCTGCCGATCACTTGTCTGTACTTCCCTCTCATACTTGGATTACTTTCAAGGATGGCATATTCTACTATGTAGAATATTAAGTATTCTACAAATGCATAGCCAAGATATAACACAGCATGCTAAGTGTAATAAAAGTAAATCTAAGTGGTCAATTCCTCAGGGTCCCAAATATGTGAGCAATTTCAGTATGTGAATGGACCAATTGAACCAGGGCATTTCAGCTGTTCAGTAGTTTTGTTTTATCTATCTATCTATCTATCTATCTATCTATCTATCTATCTATCTATCTATCTGTCATCTATCTATTTATCTCTCTTTCTTCTTTCTTACTAAATATTTTATTGAAGTATAATTATAGAGTGCACAAATCAGATGTGTACAGCTTGATAAATATTCACACAATAATGTGCTTATAGCCAGAACCTGGGTCATGAAGCAGAACATTACCAGTGCCAGAGTCCCTATGTACTGAGCAGTTTTCTTAATGTAGTTGCCTCATGACTTATTTGATCTTTGACTTTTGTTATTTTCACCAGTACTTAAAATTGAATTAAAACAAAACAATTTTATATTATATCCTAATTGTAACCTTTAGTGTGGAAATTTCTTTTCAAAAGTCATGGCAAAAAGAAAAGGCAGGTGAGTTGCTCCTCTACTTGGCATATGAATTTATTGAGTTTGAGTGTGTATTATTAAGCATTTATTTTATGAGAAAATAGTTATTTCTTACATTGTTCTAAATCCAGATTCCAAATATCATTAGTTTTGCTTTCAATACTTTTCAAATTACAGGTGTTTTTGTTCACCCCAGTGATTCCAATATGTGAGATAAAAGACTCATGGTTGGCAAGGGTTTTATATTATAGAATAACACAAAGCAAAACAAAATTATATAGGCTTTATCAGTCTACTTCTGCTATAAAAATAACTAAAGCAGACCCATTTTACCCTTCAAAAAATCACCTTTATGGAAAGAAAATGTTTGAGCCTGTTGGATTAAGAAACTTGCATAACTTGAAATATGATTAAAAGGCAAGCCATTAGGAACCTTTAATTATGATGTTCAGTGAAGCAAGCTGAAGTGTAAAAGAAGACACTGGAGAATGGTTTTTCCCTTTAATCTTGACTGTCCATTTCCCATTAATTTGTGTATTAAGTTGTCCTTGAGCTGGATAGGGGAAGCATATGCATATCATTATAACAAATAATTCTGTGTGATGACTTGGAATGACACGAAACCAGTGAAAGTGAGGAATACTCTAGTACAAATTACTTTCATGTCTTGGAACTCTTAACGGCTGAAAACTGGACAAAAAGAAGCATTCCAAGATAATTTTCTGTGGTTTTCCAAAATGTAGGCTAATTTATTATGCATTCAGTGAAATGAAAAACTAATAGCAACAGGAGTTAAGAAAATGTTTAGATTTATGGACAATTTAGGGTCCACCAGTGTATTGGTAGTTTCTCTACTTGTATTTGTAAATCTTTACAAATCCACACCCACAGAAACATTCTTATCTTTTACCAGAGAGAATCTTAATGCTGTAAAAGACAAGTGCCTACCATGGCATCTAACTTTTGTTGGGTAGTTTGTGTGAGCAATGTGATAGATACTTCACATACTTTAATTCATTTGGTCTTTGCAGTGAGCCTATGGTATAGGTATATATCACTGCTATATCTATGGCATAGGTATATATCATTGCTACACCAGCTTTACAAATGAGACTTAAACTTCAGAAGATTCAAGTTAGTTGCTGGATATGAATGATCCAGTGTGTGTGAAGCTGAGATTGAAGTATTGTACTTGTCTCTTTGCTCTGTGACCTTGGAGTTGGACAGCTTTGACTTTTTGCACAAAGTACCATTTATAGTATATGAAGTCTCATTGGTCCACTCTTGCTAGCCAAGGGTGGGAGGCAAACTTTAATTCTATGAAAACTCAGCAAAATTGACTAATTTAAAATTATGTTTAGTATTCACTTTTTAAAATTTTATTTAAAATTTCATAGGTATTCCTGAACTATACCCCCTCAAATAAAGTACAGTTACTCCTTTTTGCATTCTGGTAATTCTAATATATATATATATATATATATATATATATATATATATATATACTTGCAGTTCTCATATGTCAGCCATCATAGTGCTGGAGCTATAGGGACACATCCCCGCCCAACTGTACACACAATATCTTAATCTATGCATGTAACAGCTTGGAGATAATCAGCCTAATGAATGGCAGTTTTGAGCCTAAAGAAGAGTCCTGAAGGCTCTTAAATAGTGTTAAGTTTCTTTGCCGAGAATCAGTCTCATCTGAACACGAAGTACTCAAGCTTCTTTCTTTTTAAATTTATATGCTTAGCTGTGGCTTCCTGAATCTTGAAAGTACAAGAGAGTTGGCATGGGTCTTGCAATATAATTATTATATTATATTACATTATATCAACATGGTATTGTATCCATGACATTCATCTTGGGGAGTTGCTATGTATACGTTGCATTTTAACCATAGTCACTTCCTCCTCCCTCCTTACCTGTTGTCTCCCCCTGCTCGGGCCCCCTTCCTATCTCTGCCAGAGCTTTCCAAGTGGCCTGCCCTTGAGTCCATGCTTGGCTGATGACTTCTTCCTCTCCCATTTATGTCGCTCTCCCGCCCTCCAGTCCTCTTTCTTCTTGCTGCTGTGTGAATCTTTCTGAAACCCAGACCTGAACAGCGGAGGACATCTCCACACTTCTGTTGCCTCCCGGAGCCCTGGGTGCTCTCACAGGACATGGTGCCATGCGCTGCCTTCGCTCATGCTTCCAGGTCTGCCCAGGTTACAATTTTGCATGTGGTCTGAATAAATGAGCATGTGAGCAAAACCATGTTACTGTGAACATTGCTAGTATCACTTAGTTTAAAGCTGTGTGTTTGATTGTGATCATAAAAAAGTTGACTGAGGTCATGTCTATTTCAGATGTAAATTGGAATCTGAAATAAAATCTTTTCTCAGTGAAGAGCACATTGGAAATGAGTGTCTTTGTGACCTTACAGATTTTGGTGAGATTTTTTTATCTTATATTTAAAGGGGACTTTTGTTTTCAAGAATGACAATGTGTCTTCCTCTCCATACTCTTCTAATATGAATGGCCATTTTCCTAAAGTAATAAAAAACATTTGCATTCTCAATGTCTATGCTTTAAGAGATGTAAAATAATAATATGTTTCCCTGATTTAATTTTGTTTCACCATAGAACAAGCATTATCAGAACAATGGTGTACATACCTTAAGGCGGTGATAGAGCCTATTTATCAACTGAGAACAGATCTGAAGTTCAGGCAACAGCAGACCTTACAGTGTTCACACCTGCAAATGGAGTTTAATTCAGGCACAGTACTGGAAGAGGTCCGTATGTTACTTTTATTTTCATTAACGTAATATTGCATTTTCATCTCACTGAAAAGATTTTGAGATAAGAAACAAACATAGGTGACTCATGTACTTAATGAGATGGCCACTCAGTACTTACACATATGTTGGACCCTCACAAGTACCCTCATTTCTGGGAACTGGTCTGCCTGCCTGCTTTCCTCCTCCTGGTGCATTCTGGGATCCTACCCCTGTGTAGGAGAGCAAAGCATCCTGCTGCTGAAATACCCTGGCTTCCTGTTGGCCCTTGTATTCCCCATGTGACTGCTTTCTTGGTGCTTCAATTTACGTCTCACCTGGCCTTATCCCTTTGTAGGAGAGCTGGGTACCTCTCCTCGAGGTGCCTGGCCATCTTTCTGTACCTCCAACATGCTAGTCCCATGACCTTTAGGGTGACTCTTCTGTCTGATTGATGACATTTTCGTCATTTAGTTCCTTTCCTCTGAGAGGCCTATCCTAGATGTTGCAATTGCTCCCTGTCACAGTCTGTTTTTGTATCAGTTCCTCCTCTTGCTGCATTCTCACGTATTTTTCTTCATTTGTTTGTTGACATGACTCCCTCATCCCAACAGAGCATAAGTTCTGTGAGTTTAAGTGAATTTAGGTGATTATTATTCTCTAATTCTTAGCTACTTGATAATATTGCTTTTGTACATAATAAATTTAAATCTATGCCTTGCCAGGGACTAGAAATAAGAATGGATAGGAAGAAAAGCAGGGATGATTGAAGTAGAAAGAATCTGCTAAGTTATCTGCCTTGTCATGAAGAAATCCAAAAGTGGGCACAGGACGGTGTTATGGTTTGTGTCTAGTTGTCCCCGCAAAGCCTCATGTAAGTCATGGGGCAGACACAGCTTGAGGAGCAGCGAGTAGCTTGAGGGGTGGGGCCAGAGGGCCAGGGCAGTATTCAAGGTGAGAAGCTAGAGAGGTGGAACCATTACACTGGCAGCATGAACCCCACCTCCCTGTGGCCTCTCTCAGAGGTGTGGAGCCCATTGTCCTGGAAATGGTAGGGCCTCTCCTCCAGAACCTGTAGCATGAGGCAGCAGTGTCTGTGATTGAGGCCACCTGGGGCATAGAGGAGATGTTTGGAGAAGACAGAGGTACTGGCCCTCTCTTCTAAGCAAATGAAACTCTGAGGTCTTGCTACGTAATTCAGGCTGTTTTGAACCATAACACCTCCAGTAACTGAAATAAATAAACCTTTCCTTCCTTCACTTTAAGTATCGGATGTTTGTCTCCGCAATGAGAAAAGAGTAACTAAGACTGATGGCTATGATGGTGCAGGGAGCCCTTCTTGGTTAAGGGCCTAGAAAGCCCCCTGAGGCTCACATGCATGATCAGCCCTGCCTGACCAGTGCGTCTGTAACTTGCTTTCAAAGAGAAGTTCCCCTTATATCATTTTTCATCATTACCGAATTTTGAGAATGGTTCTGGTCTTTAAGGATACATATTGGACCGATCATACTAACTTGCATAGCACTTGTTTCACATGCCCTCCAGGTTGACTCTGTGAAAAATCAATTGGAAGCTGTTCTTAGAAGCCTCATTTGGGAGCAACAGAACATAGAAACTGATCTTTCAGAATGGACAGTGAAAGTAAGTGTGATGCAGCTAGGAATTTATTTGCCAGTTTTCATTTATGTTAAATAAAATAATTGTATACTTTTCTTTTCAGATAATCAGTTATTCTTTAGAAGAAAAAGCTAACCTACTTAATGAATTACCCACAGAATTAGAAACTTTGGAATGTCCATACCCTGAACTGAAATCTTCTATCCTTAATGAGTTCTTCAATTTTACAGAGAAATATCAGAGGAAACTTAATGATTTTGATTGGCAGTTAGAAGACATATACAGGTAATAAGATAAAGCTATTTGAAATCTACAAATTTTTGTCACAATTTTAATTTAAGGCAAATACACTTCTGATTTACTATTGCATCATTAACTATGTGATTGGAATACAATGAATAAATGTTTAGGTAGACTTTGTATTTTTTATTTTTTTAAATATAAGTGTTTATTATGTTTTTAAGAGTAAAAATAGCAAAAACAAAAATAGAAAAAAAAAGTGACAGTATAGAATTTCAAAACAAGAAAAATTTAACAATGGTTGCATTACATATTTTCATCATCAAATCAGTATAGATCAACAGATATAGGTATGTAAGACTAATCAAACAATTAAACATTAACACTTTCAATAAATATTAATTTTTTTAACTCTTCCAATTGCATTCTGTATTTAAGTCATTCTTATAAAAAACAAATTATAGGGGTTGAGGATGCAGAAAATGCAAGGTCCTGAGATTGATTGCTGGTGCTGCCCAAAATTTATTTATTGATTCATTTATTTATTTATTTATTTATTTATTTATTTATTTATTTATTCTTTTGGGTCCTTAAGCTAGGGAGACTATACGATATTTCACTTATGAGTATATGTTCAAGATACATCCATTTACATATGAAGTCTTCTAGTTTATCATTCCTTATAGCTGAATAGTATTTCAATTTATCAAAATACCATATCTTTTTCAACCATTCTTCAGATGGACTATTTGTTGAATGGAGAGGAATACTTTTTTCCAAAATAACTTCCTTTCATAATGGCTTTTCTTTTTTTTTTCGAGGCAAGGTTTCATTATGTAGTTCAGGGTGGATTTGAATTCATCATGTCACCCAAGCTGGCCTTGAGCTTCCAGCAATCCTTCCTCAACCTCGCAAGGGTAATAGTTTTTTTTTTTTTTTTTTTTTTTTTTTTTTTTTTTTTGGAGATAAGTTTTTTTTTTTTTTTTTTGGTTTTTTTTTTTTTTTTTTTTTTTTCTTTGTGGGTTTTTTTTTTTTATTATTCCTTTCCTAACCTCTAAAGGGTAATATTTTTTTTTTTTTTTTTTTTTTTTTTTTTCTTTTTTTGTGAGGCTGAAACATGATGAAAATATTCCTCCTACTGGCTTTGTTTATTTCACAAGTAAGAATGATTTTCAAGTATGTGTTTTTAGGAGCTGGGGATTTAGCTTATCAGTAGAATGCTTGCCTATCAAGCTGGAGGCCCTGGGTGTGGTCTTTGGCATGAAAATCAAAAAAATAAACCTCAAAATATAAATTTTCAACAACTACAAGTTTTTAAATAAAAATGTAAACTATTTTTGTATTTTTTAGGAAAACACTATATTTATTTAATTAGTAATAGAAAACTAAACTATATCACATAGCAAGGCTCTTCTACCTTTGCTAAAGTATACTTATTATTTTTTTTT
>PVJA010016037.1:11112-30144 GCA_004027025.1 Myocastor coypus
TTCTTTTTTGTCTTTTTGAGACAGAGTCTCACTATGCAGTTCTGGCTGGCCTTGATCTTACTTTTATAGCCCAGGCTGGTCTCAAACTCACACTGATCCTCTTGCCTCAGCCTCCCAAGTGCTGGGATTATAGGCATGTGCCACCACACCTGGCTTTTGTAGTGTTCTTTAAAGTTTTTGAAAATGTCACATTATTATTTATTTAAAAAATAATCGAAAAAAATAAAGCACATGCAAACAGGCACAAGGGCTTGGGGTTCAATCCCTGGGCCTACCACAATGGCTCTACCTCCAGGGTGCACTGAGCCAGCAATTGAGACTGTGCGTGTGTAATGGGGCCCTTCTGTAATCCTAGCTCTTGGGAGGCTGTAAACAGGCAGATTACTGTGTGTCTGATGTAGTAGTGAGACCTGAATAGCCTGTAGACCCTTCCCTACAATATAAAAATAAATAAATTTCAAAAGAAAAGTTGGAAGCTGGAGTGTGAGGCAGGAGGATCACCAAGAGTCGAGGCCAGACTGGGTTACTTAGTGAGTTCAAGGCCTGCCTGAACTACCACTCAAAGATACTTTTCCCCTCGGCTCTATTCAGCCAGAACAGCCCCATACAAGGCTGGGGTGGGTAGATATGGTTAAGCCCGAGCTATATGCACTGGAAGAGGAGGCTTGGGGATCCCAAGTCTCAAGTTGCTATAAATCAAAGGGCACTGCCTCTCCACTGAGCAGTGTCTTCTCCTTGGCAGCCCCTGTGCCACGATCCCAGGACAGGCTTCTGGAGCAGCTGGCCATCCTGTGTGCCACGCAGCATGGAGCCCCTGCCTCTGCCAAGAAGGTGCCTTCCCATGTGCCCAAAGACACTGAAAAACAGGAAGCTGGAAGCAGGTAAGACTTGGTACCAGCCATGGCTGTTTCAAGACTGACCCATGTCGGCAGCACTGACTGGGCCTACTGTGCCCAAGGCATTTGATGTGCCACTTCCTCATTTAATCTCAAGAACTAGCTGGGGAGATAGCTCAGGGGCACAAGTACCTGCCTGGCAAGGGCAAGATCCAGAGTTTGATCCCTGGTTCCACAATTCCTCCTCCTCCTCCTCCTCCTCCTCCTCATCATCATCATCATCATCATCCTCATCATCATCATCATCATCATCATCATCTCAAGAACTAAATCAGGCAGGCAGCCCTAGAATCTCAGGCTGAGAGAATTGCCTTCCCCAGGTACAAAATGGCAGAGCTGAGAGTTGAGACCCCAAAGTACTTGCCCCGAACCTATGGGACCTCCTCCTACTGTCCACTTAGTCTCCCCGGAAGTAGTACCTTCCCCTCACACCACACTAGTAAGTCCAGCCCTGGGCTTGTGTCCCAGCCAGGCCAATCAGAGCTTTTCCTTAGTATTAAGCCTTCTCTGTGTCTGTAAAGGGCTGGCAAGGTTATAGACAGCAACCTGTGGCTGCACACAGAGAAAGGCAGGCTGCAGAGACGGAGTGGAGATGAGGGAAGCTGAAGTAGAGATGGAGCTCTGGAGTCCCTGGAGACCCAGCTGTACTTGTCCCCTTCTACCCTTTTGGGAACCTAGGAGTCAACACATCTCCTCTCCTGACCCAAATGTTTTACCTTTGTTGTACCCAGTGACCAAAGTATCCAATAGACATGGCCACATGTATACTATCCAGTATGGCATTCACAAGCCACATGTAGCAACTGAACACTTGAAATGTGGCAGGTGTGACTGAGGTGCTGAAATTCTTTTGCTGTTGTTGTATTCATTTCAGTTTACCTTGCTGACATATAAATTTATTTTTGCAGTAGTGGGATTGAACCATGGCCCGCACTGAGCTACAGCCCTACTGCTTTATTTATTTTGAGACAGGTTCTTGCCAAGTTGTTAAATGGGCCAAGCTGAATTCAAATTTGCATTCCTGCCAGAGTACTGGGATTAAAGGCATGTGTCACCATGGCTGACTTAGTTTACATATAAATTTAAACAAGTACATGATAAGTGGCTACCATATTAGCACAGACAGACAGCATTTCAGGAATTACACAAGTTCTATTGGACAGCACTGGCCTGTCTTGAGGGTGGTGCTGGGGAATAAAAAGTACACAGGGCCAGGTGTGGTGGTAGGCACCTGTAATCTCAGATATTCAGGAGGCTGAAGCATGATGACTGCAGTTTTGAGGCAAGGCTAGGCAATTTAGCAAGACCCTACCTCAAATTAAGAAATAAAAAGGATGCGGGCCAGGCATAGTGGCACACGTTTGTAATCCCAATACTCTAGAGGCTGAGACAGGAGGATCAGTGCCAGTTTGAGACTAGTGTGAGTTATAAAAGTGAGCTCAAAGCCAGCCTGAACTGCATAGAAAGACCCTGTCTTGAAAAGACACATACACACACACACACACACACACAAAGATGAGGTTGGAGCTGGGCACAGAGTACACACTACACACTTATAATCCCAGCATTTGGGAGGCTGAGGCAAGAGGATCATCTTGAGTTCAAGGCCATCCTAGGCTACATAGGCAGTTTGAGACCATCTAAACTACATAGTGAGATGGAATTAAAAAGAAGGAGGGGTGGTGGTAGTGTTGTAGCTTAGCGGTAGAGCACTTGCCTAGCACACACCAGGTCTTGGGTTCATTTCCAGTACCACAAAGAAAGAAACAAACAAAAAAAGCCCAAATTAGCCGGGTGTGGTGGCTCACGCCTGTAATCCCAGCACTCGGGAGGCTGAGGCAGGAGGATCGGTGCGAGTTCGAGACCAGCCTGGGCTCCAAAAGTGAGCTCAAGGCCAGCCTGAACTGCATAGCTAGCGAGACCCTGTCTCAAAAAAAAAAAAAAAAAAAAAAAAAAGCCCAAATTGAGATGGGTTTGAAGTACCTGCTAATACATGGTGGGTGCCTCTTGAGGGCCACCAGGAGCACTGTGGTTGGACAAGTCCAGCATGTCCTTGTTGTCATAGAGAAAGGAATGGGCCACCCTGTTCTCTTGTCTTAGATGTACCTCTGTGAAGCTGGGCTTGCAGGCTGTGCCAAGCCAGAAGTTTGCTGGGGACATGAAGCTGAAGACAGAGCCACCTACCATCTTCCTTGACCTGCGACAAACAGAGCCACTGGAGCCTCAAGACCAGTCCCCAGAAAGGTACAGAGCAGTGCCAGCCCTGTGGCAGGCTCTCTGCTTGGCAGTCACCCACGGGCCCCACAAAGCATTGGCAGTTCCTAGTAGGGAGAAATAAAGACTTGGAAAGACTCAGAATATCACTTACCGGACAAGTACATTTAGCTGCAAGCACAGCCTAGCCAGCCCCACATGGTCCCCTGCAGAGAGGGAGGGAGAGGGGTAGGGGGCAAACTTTGTCAAGGCAGGACTCCATTACCTGCCACTTGGCAGGGGGTCAAGCTGTGATTTCAGCTATTGCACTGTGGCTGGCTGCCACCCTGAGCCTTAGATCCCCCAGGAGACCTGAGCACTCGAGTCCTTGGTGGAGACCAGGCCTGGCAGAGAGTCTATTTCTTTTTCTTCACAGGCTCAGCCAGAGCTCCTCTGACAGTGAGGAGGATGAGGAGGAGGACACAGCACATGCAGGAGACCAGCAGGGCCCAGCACAGCAGGCATCTCTTTCCTCCTGGAGGCTTCGGTAAGCACAAGGGACCTCCATCTGCCACTGCTGCCCCTGCATCCTGGCCATCTTGTCTCTCAACCCTGTCCTACACACTAAGGACTTGCCCACGGGGTGGGCCCAGCCTCTATTCCAACCTGGCCTGCTGTGTCTTGGGCATCACCGAGGACATTTCTGCTCCTCTTGAGGATGACTTAGTATATTCTCCTTCTACGAACTTGCCCCCTAACACAGGTAGCAACAGAAGAGGATGGAATGAAGTGGTGGTGGTTAGCCAGGAATGACAGGCATAAGTGAATTAAAGTATCAAATTCAGAGAGGTAGCTGAGCGTTGTGGCATACACATGTAATCTCAGCACTTGGGAGGCTGAGGCAAGAAGATCAGTGTGAGTTCAAGACCAGCCTGGGCTATACAAGTGAGTTCAAGGGCAGCCTGAACTGCATAGCAAGACCCTGTCTCAAAAAGACAAAATTAAAAAAAAAATTCAGAGAGGGAAGGATACCCCACTGTAGCCTAGGGGTGAATGAGAATCACCCACTGTGGCAGTGGCTAGCGCTGGAACTGTCCGGTCTCATATAGCCCACCAATCACTGTGTGATTAGGCATCTCAGAAAAAAAGCAGGAAGAAAACAGGTGAGGCATTGAACAGGTCTCTTGGTAGAAGCTGGTGACATGATTAGCAAGACCCTGGGGCTGGAGCTGTGGCCTCCCACCATGCACATGGAGAGCCAGGGATACACTTTGGCTCACTCTAGCTTTTCCATTGGAGTCTGGCAACGGAAGGGTCTCACCTTCCCTTGACAGTGCCCCCACCCAAGGCCACGCTTCCTCAGCAAGTGTCAGCGTGAGGATGAAGGTCAGAGCACTCCTGCTGGTCTCACCACCCAAATCCAAGCCTCACTCAGCAGCCCCTGTACTGAGCACCCCCTTCCTGGTCTGTAGCTCTGAGAAGATTGGCACCCATCCTTCTGCCCCTTCAACAAATGCCTCCACATCAGCATGCCTCACTGTCTTCATCTGGGCCTTGGAGATAGTTTTCATTCCCACTTGAAGGATTCTGGGGTCAGCACTAGAAAGTGCTGCTAGGGGCTCTGATTTTGTTGGCCCAGGGTTTGAGACATTACGAGTGCTCCTTCCTGTGTTTCTGAGAAAGGAGCAGCAGTCCTCCGGCTCTTCCCATGAGAACATCCATGGTCCACATGCTCTTTCTAGACTTTCTTAGTTGGGTTTAACCAGATAAAGCCTCAACTTGGAGAAGGAACTCAGGGCAGATGGTGATGTTTTTCTAGTTGCCTTTCCTGTTCCATGGGAGGCCTGTGGGGAGTTCCTGGAATCACCTGTGGGAGGGAGAGCAACAGTCTGGCTCTGTGTGGCAGCTCTGTGTTACTGCCCCAGGTGAAGGAGATGCCACACTACCCATCACCCCACTGCTGCCCAACTGGATCCCTGTAGTCCTCAGAGATCAATGAACTGTGTTGCTTCCCTTCTGGTTCCACTGCTGAGTTGGGAGCTGGGCCTCCTTCCGTGTGGTACGACTAAGGTTGATTTTGCTGCATTCCAGGGATTGTACTGGGAAGAGTCAGCTTCTGCAACAGCTGAGGGCATTTCGGAAGGGAACAGCTCTGCCCCAACTGCCTACAAGCAAGGATAGCCATGGCCAGAGAGCTCAGGTCATGAAAGATGTGGCCAGATCAAGGCATGAGAGAAAGGAAGACATGAAACTCTGGGCAGAAGGGCAGAATGCCCAGATCAGACTCCCAGAAGGACATCCTGGGGCCCTGGGACCAGGGTCAGCCAGGGAGACCCTGGTGCCTCCTCTGGGCCAGCTGTAGGCTCCTCAGGTAAGGAGATCTGAGGAACACGCTAGAGTTCCTTGGTGGACCTCTCACCCAGCTCCCTGGAAGACTAGGTGGGAGGATCACAAGATGGAGCACAGCGTAGGAAATTTAGTGGGATGCTGTCTCAAAACAAAAAGCAGTACAGGGCTGGCGATAGAGCTCAGTGCAAAGGTCCTAGCTTCAATCCCCAGTACCACAAAAGAAAAAAAAAAAGGAAAGAAAGACATAAACATAGATTTGTACATAAAAAATGATAATAAGCCAAGCATGGTGGTATGTATCTTATAATCCCAGGACTCAAGGAGGCTGAGGCAGGAGAATTATAAGTTCAGCTTGGGCAGTCAGTAAATTTTTTTTTTTTTTTTTTTTTTTTGACACAGGGTCTCACTATGCAGTTCAGGCTGGCCATGAGCTCACTTTTGTAGCCCAGGCTGGTCTCGAACTTGCACTGATCCTCCTGCCTCAGCCTCCCAAGTGCTGGGATTACAGGCATGCGCCACCACGCCCGGCAGTCAGTAAATTAATAAGGCCTAAAACAAAAACAGACAAAATGCCATGACAAGCACTCTGGAAAGCCAAGTGGTTCCACACCTGTGAAGAGGCTTAAAGGAAACACGGGGACATGATGTCATGTGTTCTCTGGTAGGACATTGAGACACTTTTTCCACTTCTACATATTTTTCTTTAATATTATTTCCATCACACCAGCTATTTTTATTTATATATTTTTTGAGACAGGGTCTTGCTATGCAGTTCAGGCTGGCCTTGAGCTCACTTTTGTAGTCGAAGCTGGTCTCAAACTCACACTGATCCTTCTGCCTCAGCCTCCCAAGTGCACCATCACGCCTGGCTTCACCAGCTCTTTTTAAAAACTAATGGTGTGTAGGTGTGGATGTATGGCAGGGGCTTTGATCTTAGCCACATGGTGAGGAGCAATGTGTGTATGGGGCTAGACACAGCCTAGGAACTTGGCACTGATCTAAGTCCTTAGCCCTTAAATTCTTTATTTTGAGAGTGTCCTGCTAAGTCAGCCTGACCAGACTTGAACTTCTAATCCTTCTGCCTCAGCCTCGCAAGAGTGCTGGGATTCCAGGTCTGTGCCACAACACCCAGCCAGAGTTCAAGGCTGAAGGAGACTTGAGGCTGATTTTCTAGATTCCTGAGATTTGCCATTTTGTGTATTAAGTAAACATATGCACACACCCACACACATGTACTTTTGAAAATGGGATAATAACTGAAATTAGCTTTTTTTCTTTTCCTAAGATATACAGGTACACAGTTTCTGGGGGTCTTCCAGACCGAAGGAGGCAATAGATGCTCTAACACTGTCAACTGTCTCTTCATCAGGACCAGTGACAGCTGATGCTCAGCCTGGACAGGAGATGCCTGTTTTCTCCCTATCCTTTTACCCTGCAAGCCTTTACCCCCTTGCCTCCCACCTTTTGTGACTGTCTTCTCAGTCCTGATCAGCAGCACCTTTGACTTCTTGCTAATCAGTCTTCAGGATGCCACCCCAGTGTGCCCCGTGGAATAGCAAAAAATCCACTGTCATTCCATGCCACGGGCATAGGTTGCAACACAGGGTTTGTCTGCCACAGTGCTGAGGGGGTCCAGGGATCCCCCTATAGCAAGTCCTGAGCAGACAAAAGACACTGCCCAACCCTGTCCAGCTCAGCCAGCAGCGCCCTCACACAGGCACCAGCCACAGGCAGCCAAAACGGGGGCCTCAGATTCCTGTTCTACAGACCCCACCCCCACCCAGCTCCCACTCCCAGCAAAAAAGGGCATCTCCATTGCCTTCCACAAAGGCCACACAAGGGCCCATGGCTCTACAAAAGCCAAAGGAATCTGCTCCTGCAGGCCTGGGCCAGGCCACCTGGTCTTGCACTTCACGTACTATAGCTGTTGAACTGTCAGCAGCAAAGTTGCAATTCTCCCCTCTTTAACTTCACTTCCTCTTCATGCCAGGAAGTTTATTTAGTGTCTCACAGTAATAAAAAGTCAACTTTGGTCTAAGTTCAGCTCTGCCTATGAACTGTTGTCTGTCGGAGCAAGTGAGAGGGCAGGCTGTGGGTTCAAGGCCAGCTGGGCACAGTGCTTATTGCTGTCCTTGGCAAGGAATTATGGAAACTTTCTCACAGCACAGACACCCAGAGCCAGAACCATTTTGTCCACACCAACAGGGACTAATGGTCTTGGTCATCAGAGGGTGAGCAACAGCAGCCAAGCCTGGAACAGAAGGCACAGCCCCTGCAGTGGGCAGGTAGACAGGAGGGCTCTGTGGGAGATACCCACTACGATGGGGATGGCTCTGTAGCTAGCATCCCACAGAAGCCCCTAGGCAGGAGTGCACCAAGCCCAGGCCTTGGTGAGGTCTTGCAGCCAACCCAGCTGCATCCAGGAGGTTTTTGTTTTATATAAGACTGAGAATTCAACCCAGGACCTTTCAACAGAGCTATGTCCCCAACCCCAGCTCACCTTTTTGTTGAGATAGGATCTTACTAAGTTGCCCAGCTGGCCTCAAACTTATGATCCTCTTGCCTCAGTCTCCTAGAGTGGTAGAATTGGTAGAGTTACAGATGTACAGCACCACTCCCAGCTTCTCAGAGACATTCACTTTGGCTGCTTCAGACTTCACCTGCAGACCTATGACAGGTCTATGAGGGGCCCTGCCCTACCCATGACCACATAGTCTGGGACTACACATGGGCAGGCCCAGCTTTTCTCCTTTATAAGTGCCTCCCCTTACCTTCAAGTGTTCATCCCATGCATGGTTTCCCCCTTGGGCTATAGCCTAAGTATAATAAAACCTGTGGATGGCATATTCCTATTGACTTCTGCCTCAAGGGCATGCTGAGCTGGTAACATTAAAGGCGGCTGGCCTCAGTAGTTGCAGCTGGTAACACTAAAAGCTGCTAATGGCAGTGAATAACATGGCAACAAAGAATAGCCAGGACTACCACACATAGTAGCTGGAAGAATTCTCCAGGCTTGCCGAGAGCTGCCTGCTCTGTGCAGCCTGGAGGGTCACTTAACTCCAAGAGCAGTAGCAGCTGGCCTTCGGGCCCATAGTTCTTAACACTGAGAGCTACTTTTGCCAACTTGTGGTTTCTACATGAATTAAGCAAGAACCTTCAGGGGACTGGTAACATCTTGAGAGCTGATTTGGGGGCTTCCTCCCCTTTAGAAGGCAAACATAAGCCTGGGGAGATAGCTGGGCAGTCTAAGTGCCTACTTGGCAAGTGCAAGGACCTGAGTTCAATCCCTAGTACCACATGCTGTGCCAGCCCCAGAAATCAGGTATGGTGGCCACAACTGTAATTCCAACACTGGGTAGCAAAACCCTGCATCAAATTAAGTAACTAAATAAATATTTTTTAAAAAGGCAAACATGGTTTTCAACAGGCTGGAGGACTGATCTACATGTGATCTCCATCTTGTGTGTGGCTAGGAACTCACACTGGCCTGAGGACATGGGCAAGCCAGGCTGAATGGGGAAGTTGGTGGGCAGCCATGTGTCCTGTGAGCTTGGGGGAAGGAGATGGCTGCTTCTGTCTGGCTCCATGAAGCCCAGCAGAGGCCCAGAAGGCCCCTGAGATCACCCAGGCTGGTCCAGAAGGAAAGGACCATCTTGAAAACGGGTAGCTACATTATGCAGAGGACACACAGACTGAGCACACGGGCCCAAACAAGACAGACATGATTTATTGCGAGAATGATGAAAAAGCAGGTTGTGAACCTAGGAACCTGAGTCACACTGAAAGGCAAAACCGTATCCAGATGCGATGGTACAGCACTTGCCGAGGCTTAGGCAGGATGATCGCTCCAAGTTTGAGGTGAGTCTGGGCTACGTAGTGAGTGCAGAATGAAAGTGAACTATAGCAAGACCCTGTCTCAGCAAACAAACAAATAGCAAAAATGTAAAAATACACGCAACAAATTGGCAGAACAGGCTGGTAGGAAGGCCAAGTCCACCCACCTCTGAGGAATGGCCACACAGCCTGAATGAAAACTTGCAAACCAGCAGTTTCAATAGCAACAGCTGCTACAGGATTTATGACTAAACCCACCCCGGTCTCTCCTGCAGCCCTTGGCCACTCACCAGACATGGGTATGGATGGATTCTAGTAAAGGCTGAGGTTTCTTGCTTTAGAAGGACCAAGCAGAGCCACAAGGCAGCTATGTCCTAGGAAAGATGCACCAGGCTGGGAATCAAGACAGCCCTAGGCCCACCCTGGGGACAGGTGCCAGGCTAAATACCAGACTTCCTCATGGTGAGATTAGGAAGATGGCATCTCAGGGAAGTGTTGTATTAGGCGTCTTCATCCTGAACAGCAGACATGAATCTGCAAAGGTGATCCGAAACTTTCCTGAGTTCCCCTCTAAAGTCCTAGACAGGTACAAAGGGGCTGGAGGGTCTTACAGGATGGGGTAATTGCAGGATGGGATAAGGCTGGAGAGCAGCCCAGAAAGGCTGAGCCAGGGCCACAGAGAACACCTGCAGTCATGTGGAAGTCACTTATGTTCATCTCACCCCAAACCTCAGCCTGCACCTTATTACAAAGAGGTCTTTTTTTTTTTTTTTTTTTTTTTTTTTTTTTTTTGTATTTTAGAGAAGGATCTACAGGGTGTTCAGGGTCTCATAGTGATCAGACTCCTAGTGATCCGCCTGTTTGCAGCCTCCCAAGAGCTGGGATGACAGGCACGCACCACCACACCCAGTCTCAATTGCCATCTCAGTGCACCCCAACGGCAGGGTTGGCATGGCAGGCCCAGGGATGGAACCCCCAGCCCCTGCTTGCAGGGACTTTAATTCGCTGAGCTATTTGGCCAGCCCTAGAAAGAGGACTTACGCTGCCATAATCAGTTATGACCAGGCCACCACGGAAGGGAAGGGGGATAGTCCAAAGACAGGGATCTTATGAAAAGAAAGGAGAAAATAAAGAGGAGAGGACACAGGCACAGATATACATACATACACGTGCTCGCATGCACATGCACAGAAATAGTCACCAAGTGCCCAGGGGAGGAAGCTGTGTGTGATGACAGAAGCCTCACCCAAGGAACACTAGCAGAGTCCTGCAGCTGGAAGGACTTGGAGTGAATCAGCTTTGGCTTTGTGGCCCCCATGACAGAGCCTTTCTCTTGCAGAAGCTGCCTGGCTCACATTGCCTGCTCCAGCGCCCATGACACACATGCAGCTCAGAATCTACTGCCCTCCATGCTGTCCCCAAATTCCTCTCATGGCCTGGACGCCCCAAGGGCCCTGACACCATGTTTTCATGCTGGTCATGAGCACACAGAGTTGTCCTGAAAATGCCTTCTGACCAGGACAGCTGCTTCAGGGACAAAAACACCTCTAGCAGCACCACAGGTCATGGGGCAGGGAACTTCTAAGAAGTTTCCTCACAGAAGAGAGCTGCATGTGCAGGACCTGGGTTCTCAAACTCACATCCCACAGCCCTGCTGCTGCCCCATGGGGAGCTGCAGCTGCCATGGGTCCTCTGGTGTTGGTGGAGGTCATGCGCCCTGCTGTGGGTAACCAGGCTGGAGCCCAGGCAGAATTGCTTCTTGAACCCAGGACATGGGTAGAGCTGCTTACTTGTGCATATCCTGCAGGCACTGAACCCTTGGCACAGGCTGGGCACACACAGGGCACTTGCTGGCTTGTGCCACTAGTAGCTGGACTGGTGGGGGCACTATACTGAAGTCTTTGCAGAGGTGAGGTACATGTATACCTTGTCAGTTCCGAGGACCCCCTTCTTTCTAGGAAGGGCAGCCCTGTGGCCACTCGGACCTGGCCAACTCTGTGTCAAGGACCAGCCCCCAGCACCATGTAGGGTACCTGTACCTCCTGATCCGCAGTGTTGTGTCCCCCTGCTGTGGGCACTACCCACTGGCTAAATTCCAAAACCTGTGAAAGAAAAAGCAGCCCTGAGGGACCCCGGCAGGAGAGGGAATGCTCTGCTGGAAAGTGGCAAGGGCTACTGGGCCCCTGCATGCCCTTTACAGCCTCAGCTAGGGTATGTTAAGACAGAAGCCGTAGGACAGGAGATCTCAGAATCCAGAAGGGCCCTTTCCGAAGGTAAGAAGGAGTTCGTTCATTCCCTTCGGTGTCCCTGGCATTGGTGCTGTTTGCTCCCCAGCCCACAGAGTCCAGGGAGGTTGGAGATTCAACCTGAAGCCACTAGACTGCAAGCTGCAGGACCTGCTGTGGCTCTGAATCAGCCCCAACCACTGGGCCAGGGTTTCCACCCAGGGTGACCCAGAGAGACACTTCTGCCTGGCCTGTGGAGGTTGTCATGGCCTGTCTTAGTTACTCTTCTATCGGTGCTGGGACAAATACCCAACACCCAAAATGAAGGAAGGAAAGGTTTATTAGCTCACAGTTACTGGAGGTTTCAGTCCATACTCGGCTGGCCCACAGCTGAGTGAAACAGGGCAGAGAGCATCCAGTTCATGGTAGAGGGACAGCAACAAAATGGTGGCAGAGGCAGACAACCAAACAGGGCAGCAGAGCAACAGTTTTAGCTTGTCTCTCTGTCGCTCTTTATATTCCAGTCAGGCTGTCTTAAGATATCCACCCTGGACCACACCCATAGTCCCAGCCATACTCAGACTGATAATTCCATCAGTATTAAAACACATAATCCCAGGGACGGGCCAGCAGGATGGCTCAGTGGTCTAAAGCCCCTGCTTGGGAAAGCTTGGGCGGCTTTAGGGACCGCGGTTTGATCCCCGGCACCATATGCTGCGCCAGCCCTGCTCTCGGGGCGGGCTGAGCCAGCCATAAAAATGAGTGAATAAACAAACAAAGGTTCTGAAACAAGAAATAAATAAATAAAATTTAATAAAAAACACATAATCCCAGGGATCATGGATCAAGTCTCAAACTCTAGATCAGTACTAAATCACATAATCCCAGTGACTCATGAGTCAAATCTCAATCTATAGAAGTACCTGCCCCATGACTGCATGAGGCTTTTGGGGGACAACTAGACATAAACCATAACATGGCCTCCAGCGGACAGAGGTCAAGAACACAGGAAAATGTCCTCTGGTGCACAGGAAGCCCACAGCTGAGGATGACTCAGGTCAAAAGGGCAACAGGGCAGAGAGGGATAAACCTTGCTCTAGGCTTTGTGGGAGGAGGGGGCGGGAGAGAAGGCTTGGGGTCCCAGTATGCCTGCCTTCTTCCCATACATTCAAAGACCCTTTGCAGATCCAAAGAAAAAAGCTTTGTGGGCCTGGCGGGATGGCTCAGTGGTCTAAAGTGCCTGCTTGGGAAAGCTTGGGTGGCTTCAGGGACCTGGGTTCGATCCCCGGCACCGCATGCTGCGCCAGCCCTGCCCTCGGGGTGGGCTGAGCCGGCCATAAAAATGAGTGAATGGACAGACAAAGGTTTTGAAACAAGAAAAAAGTAAATAAATAAAATTAAAAAAGAAAAAAAGAAAAAAGCTTTGTGACACAAGCACAGAGTGAGATACCGCTCCGCCCCTCCAGGCTGTATGACTTTGGGCAAATGGCTTGACTTTTCTGTGTGCTGCTCTGTACATGAGGCTAACAGTGCCTGAGGACCTCTTGGTCCAAGGCACACTAGGGCACCTGGTGACTGGGAGAGCAGATGCTGTCAGGGCAGGGCCATGAGTCTGTACATAGACTGGGGAAGGGAAGAGCCCGCATCACAGCCCTGTGCATGCCCAGCCTCTAATCCTCTGCTGCTCCAACCTAGCCCTTTAGAACTCAGGGAAGGTAGTGCTTAGCTTCAATCCCATGCTTGTAAAATGGGAATAAGGAAGAAGCAAAGTCATGGGCCTGCTGTTAAAAAATCTGTAAAGGACCGGCGAGATAGCTCAGTAGTCTAAAACAAAGCTTAGGCAACTGCAGAGACCATGGTTTGATCCCCGGCACCACATGCTGTGCCAGCCCTACCCCCAGGGGAGGCTGAGCCGGCCATGACATACATACATACATACATACATACATACATACATACATAAAGTTTTTTTAAAAGTCTGTAAAATGGGGAGGGATTAAACAATCAAAACGAAGATACATTATGCACATATATCAGCACTTCATGGGGAATGTGATATTCTGAAGATATGTACTAATAATTTTTATTTAAAAAAATTTTAAAAATAAACTTTAAAATACAGTAAAAAGAGCCGGGCGTGGTGGCACACGCCTGTAATCCCAGCACTCGGGAGGCTGAGGCAGGAGGATTGGTGCGAGTTCGAGGCCAGCCTGGGCTACAAAAGTGAGCTCAGGACCAGCCTCAACTGCATAGCGAGACCCTGTCTCAAAAAGACAAAAAAAAAAAAAAAAAAACAGTAAAAAGGAAGCAAGTTTAATAACTCCTCAGAAAGTATGATAAAGGTATTTATGAGCCAGCAATGCCTACTCATAGGTATGCAGCTGGCACTAGTAAGATGCAGGCTGCCAGTCACTAACTCTCTAAAATCCATGTATAACTTTCTTTTTACCCCTTATTACTAGAGGCTGAATCCAAGGCCTCATGCATTCTGGACAAGTGCTCTACCCCTCAGCCACACTCTCAGCCCTTTTTATTTCTTGCAGTACTAGGGACTGAACCCAGGACCTTTACACTGAGCTGTATTCCAAGCCCTTTTTTATTTCAAGGTAGGATCTTGGGCATGATGACACACACCTATAATCTCAGCCCTCAGAAGGCCAAGGCAGGAGGATCTCTGTGAATTGGAGGCCAGCCTGGGTTATGTAGGAAAGTGCAAGACCAGCTTGCACTACCTTGTCTCAGCCACCACCCTCAATTGCTAAATTGCCCATGCTAGGGTAGAATTTGCAATCTTTCTGTTTAGCCTCTCACACAGCACAGGATTATAAATATGCACCCTGAGTTTATTTTTTATTTTGGGATAGTCTCACTAAATGGCTAAATTTCCCAGGTTAGATTCAAACACAATTCCTCTGGCTCCCAAAGAGATGGACTTAGAGATGTGCCCCCACTGCTACCACGTCCGGCTGTTAACATTTCTCTTGACTGTGAAGTGTCATGTGTGCTCAGTAACTGTTGATGTATGTGGAAGTATAAACCAAAAGCTGGTAAAGCTTGACGTCCCGAAGAAGGAACAAAGAGCAGGGTCTAAGGAAACCGATGCTTGTAACACCGGCCAGCTGGTCTGCAAGACCTTGTGGCCCACTCTCTGAGCCTTTGCCTGGGATGTTACTGACTAGTCTTGTGTAAACTTAGGAGCTTTGGGAATGCCAGAAGGTAATCCCAGCACTTTGGAGGCTGAGGAAGGAGGATCGGTGCAAGTTTGAGACCAGCCTGGGCTACGGAAGTGGGCTCAAGGCCGGCCTGAACTGCATAGTGAGACGCTGTCTCAGAAAGACAAAAAAAAAAAAGAAAAAGAAAGATAGAAAGAAATCTAATGCCCTATTTTAATTACAGCAATAGTTAAGGAATATCCTAAATAAAGATATAATATTATTGTTATTATTATTGGACCATTAAAAATTTTATTACAAGGCTCAAAATTTGAACCTGGTGTCTATTTTACAGACCTGAAAACTTTCTGTAGTGATTAGTTCCAGATAGTATGAACACATGAACTCTGAGATACATATCAAAAAATTACTTTGTACCACAAAAATAATGAAGCTGAATATTTATAATACTTATATTGCCATTTTTGCTTTGCAGGCAAAACTACAGAAGAAGCTAAATCTTTACCTTTACTTGAAAGCACATTGAAATAACAGAAATATACAAAGAGAAGAGAAAGGATGCAGTTGTGGAAGAGCTATCAGAACTGAGAATCATTACTGTTAATGGATATAAATTATAGGCGTAGTTGGAGATTTCCAGCAGGGACTGGTGTAGTGTTTGGAGCTCTTTTTCATATCTAGTGAAAGTTTTAATATTACTATTACTGTTGGAAGACAACTCTATATATTACAACAAATAATGTGAAATTCATGTTACTTTGTTAAGTGTGATTTTGTATCGCTTGTAATCTTTTCTGTTTTAATTCTAATTTGTACTCTCTTTAAAAAATAAATAAATTTCTAAAACAATAAAAAAGAACGCAATATAAGTGGTAGTTTGTTTTCACAGAAGTTAATCATGCACATTCCTTAGTCTGCCTTTAGCCCTCAATAAATGTGAGACATTTCTATCGCTGTGCTGGGCACTCAGTTAGGGCTGGACAAGGCTCCTGAGTTCCCTGTTGCTTAGAGCAACCAATCTCCTCTTTTCTTTCACAGCTCTGACCAAAATAATACAGCAGATGTGCATGTATTTTGATAAAGTTTTTTTTTTTGAGACAGAGTCTCATTATGCAGTTCAGGCTGGCCTTGAGCTCACTTTTGAAGACCAGGCTGGTCTCGAACTCGCACCAATCCTCCTGCCTCAGCCTCCCAAGTGCTGGGATTACAGGCATGTGCCACCATGCCCAGCTTTGATAAAGTTTTTGTAATTTATTTGTGCATATTTTATGGTAGTAAATGATGAAATAGATGATACCTGGATACATTTTATACATTTGTGACACAGCTGACCTTTTCTTAGTTTTTAGACAACTTTAGGCTGTAGTCTGTAGGTTTTTAAAATGTTGTATAGGGGCTGGGGAGATAGCTCCGAGGCACAAGTGCCTGCTGGGCAAGTGCAAGGTCGTGAGTTTGAACCCTGGTCCCACAAAAAAAATAAATAAATAAA
Source organism: Myocastor coypus (assembly GCA_004027025.1). Lineage (NCBI taxonomy): Eukaryota > Metazoa > Chordata > Mammalia > Rodentia > Myocastoridae > Myocastor > Myocastor coypus. Next base: position 27,272 of record PVJA010016037.1, read on the forward strand.
TAAAATAAAATAAAATAAAATGTTGTAAATCTTCAAACAAACAAGTAAACAACTCTCCACATTAAGTGGTACCTTTAGGCAAATCCTGGGTTTTATTTTGGTGATACAGGTTATAGAATCTTTGGAACTAAAGCCTATTTAGTTGTCAGCAAGTCTCAGCAGACTAGGAAGGGTCAGGTGGCCTTGGATTTGGAAAGACTGGTCCTGTTTCCAGAGGTACAGAGATAATTTGACTGTTCCTGGAGCTCAGGGGAGGAAAGGATGGTTTTTGTATTTATTTTTATCCTCTGGTGTTATCACTCTCCATTAGTAGTGTTTTGCAACTGTCAGTGGGTGCTGGACAGAAGTTACGGAAGCTTGGGTGCTGAGAATTTTAACCCTTTTGCCATGTTTCTCCTGATGGATCAGCAAAGTCAAATTATTAGCAAGGGATGAAGTGGCCACAACTGTTCACAATTCTGAGCTGAGTGGGGGCATTGTTAGGGGCTTTTTTGAATTTGTTGATCATCAGAGGTACAGTGACTCTGAGTTCAGAGCTGAGAACTGAACTGGGCGACACGATGTAAACGGGCTTTGTTAGTACGCTTGGGTGTTGTGCTGCGAGGCCTACAATTGAGAACTGTAGGATTCCAGAAGAAATAAACTATAGAGCAGCGGTTCTCAACCTGTGGGTCACCACCCAGCAGAGGTCGAACACCCAAAACACAGGGGTTGCCTAAAGCCATTCTGAATCATAACTGTAGCAAAATTACAGTTTTGAAGTAGCCACCAAAATTATTTTTTGGTTTGGGGTCACTGCAACATGAGGAATTGTATTGCAGGGTCATGGCATTAGAAAGGTTGAGAACCACTGCTTAGAGGATGGTTAAAAACATTAACCAGAGAGAATTATTTAAGAATAATCATTAGTAGCCACTTTGATTTATAGTCAGGAAGGCTGTTTTGTCTTTTGCCATCCTGAGGTGCGAATCAACCTTGGTTTATCATTTGCCCCACCCAGTGCAGGCTGTGTGTAACCCAAAAGCTATTTTTTACATGATATTTGGCCCATAGTTTGACTTTTTTTTTTTTAATACTAACTTGAGTTTCAACTCAGTCTGGAGACTTAGATCCCTTAAAAAATCTTTACCCCTGGAAGGAAGGAGTCCTGCTGGTAGACCCCCTTATCTAAGCTTCATTATTATAATCACAGATAGGGTCAGGGAGATAGCTCAGTAGCATAAGCCCCTGCCTGGCAAGCTCAAGGTCCTGAGTTTGACCCCCAGTACTAACCCCTCCCCAAAAAAAAGCACCTCACAGATAAACAGGCAAATAAAACAGACAAGATACATAAGACAATTACTTCCCTAGAAGGTATTAGTACTTTTTAGGTAAATCATAAGAGATCACTTGTAATATATATCTTTTTAATTTTAATGAGAAAGAAATAGCAATGAGACAGTTTCAAAACAGGTTAGTAGGATGTTACAATAACTAATACGTTGCATATTGTTGTCTTTGTAGTAGTTATTTAGAGGACAAGATGCAGACATGATATGTTGTCTATACTATTAGCATGAATCTTTGTTCTCATTGAACTAAAAGAAAGTAGCTGTATTTCACTATTTTTCACTACAAAATCATCCTTCATTTACATTCCCCTTTTTTGTTTTGTTTTGTCAGAGATAAGTGTTCCATTGCCATTCAAATATTATAGGTGCATGAATTCAGCAAAATAACCCAATATAGTCCAATAGTCCATAATAGTAGTGGGTTATCAAAACTGACAATGTCAAAAGTTGTTGACTTGAATGTGACGTGTTGTCTAGAACTTTCTGGCTCTAGTTTACTCTTTTTTTTGTGGGACCGAGGTTCAAACTCACGACCTTGCACTTGCCCAGCAGGCACTTGTGCCTCGGAGCTATCTCCCCAGCTCTAGTTTACTCTTTTTTTTGATCTAGGGTCTTGCTATGATCCTCCTGTCTCAGCCTCCCTAGTGCTGGAATTAAAGGTGTGTGCCACCATGCCTGGTTTCAGTGCCAGCATGACATGCAGTACTGAGGATCAAACTGCGGACCTTGTGCTTAGCTGACAGGCGCTTATACTGCTGAGCTATCTCCCTAGCCTTACTTGTAATATTTTTATTATTTTAACAGTATACAGTTATGCCAAGAAAAGTTGGAAAGCAGAACAAATATCAAGTTATGGAGGATTTTTAGGTTTTTAAGGAGACAGGACAGGGTGGGACCTACACTTATAATCCCAACACTCAGAATTCTGAGGTGGGAGGATCACTGCAAGTCTGAGGTCAGCCTGGGCTACACAGTGAATTAAAAAAGAGAGACAACAGCAAATTGGAAGACCAAACCACAACTTCTCATAGCAGAGTGGGAGGGGTCTCTAAGCAAACAGGAGAGACCAGCACTTCTTGAGGAGCTGGGTCACAGGGTCAGTTCTCCAGGCTGGCGAGGTTGACCAAGACTAAGAATGAGTAAGAGAATGGCAACTACTAGCAGGAGACTTGTGCCCCTGAGGGACCACACTAAGAGGACAGCTCCCTAGGCCAGGAAGGACCAAGAAGAATGGCCCAGACAAGAAATATATCTGACTTCTCAGAGCTGACTGGATCCATCCAGCAGGTGTTGTACAGACCAACACTGGCCAGCCTTGGGCCGTGTTAGGGTTGTGCCTAGATGTCCTCCAAAAGCCTCATGCAGTCATCTGTGGGGCTTCTCAGAGGTAGCTGGATCTAGAGTGTGTGATGCTGGGATCAAGGGTGCATGATTACTGAATCGGTCCACTGATTAGTTTAGCATGGTTCTGAATGAGGATAACAGGAAGAACCTCCCTAGTGTGATGGTCGATATATTGTGTGAACTTGAAAAATTAACAAG
>PVJA010016037.1:30244-44534 GCA_004027025.1 Myocastor coypus
AAAAAAAAAAAAAAAAAAAAAAAAAAAAAAAAAAAAAAAAAAAAAAAAAAAAAAAAAAAAAAAAAAAAAAAAAAAAAAAAAAAAAAAAAAGAAAAATTAACAAGTTTGAGCAACTCAGCAGCAGGGCAGGATCCTCATTATTGTAAACACCCTCATCCTCTGTGAGGAGAGAGCCTGGAGATGGTGTGAGTGCTGCATACACCTGTCCTAGAGAGCCATAGCCTGCTTACGAGCCAAGGAAGAGGCTTGTTCTCCCCACTTCTTGCTCTGGCTGCTTTTGCTGTTTTCTGCCACTGTGAACTGTTGCCCTTGTGTTTGTGTGCCACCCTGCTTTAGAGCCAGCTGATTACACACTGAAACCTTCACTGACTCTGAGCTAAACCTTTCCTTCCTTAATTTTGGGTGTGGGGTACTTTGTCTCATCAATGACAGAAAAGTAACCAAGAAGCTGGGTGTGAGTGCCACCCACCCTAAGGGTAGGTACCCTGGAGAGAACATAAGGGGTAGGAAGAGAGCTGCTGTGTTCACTTGCTGCTTGCTTCTTCGATACTTCACTATGTTGTTGTCTTCCTGCCTTCTGCTCACAGTGAACTGTTTCTCCCCTGGGATGCCCCTTTGCCATGCCACCCTGTCTTGGAGCCAGCCAGCTGTGAACTGAAACCTCTTGCAAACTGAGCTAACTAAATCTTTCCTCCATATATATATATGGAGGAAATATATAAATATTTATTTATAAATAAATAAATTTATTTATAAATAAATAAATTGATAAATATTTATTTATAAAATATATATTTTATAAATAATATATAATATATAATATAATATTTATAAAATATATATTATATATATAATTTATTTATTTTTTGTCTTTTTGAGACAGGGTCTCGCTGTTGGAGTCCCTTCCTGGATGAGTTAGTTTGAGGCTTAACCCTGAGTCACATCAGCTCCTGTACTTTGTCTCACTGCTCAATCATACCACTGTGCCTGCCTGAAATGGGGCAGGTGGATAGAATGGGATGATTGATTAGTGTTGGCTTCAAGAGACCCAGCTGAGGGTTGCTGCCAGCAGCATAAAGGCAGAACAGGAGAAGCTGCCAAAACGCTGTTAGGGATGCTGTTTGGAGCTGTTGGAAGCTGCTAGTTCTCTTGGGCTGTTCTGTTGGGGGATCTTGTCATGCTGGCTTTCCTGATGAGCTTTGGAGGAGCTCTGGTCCTCGTATTGAGCATCACTTCCTGGCTCCGGAAGAGAAGACGGTGCACTGCTCAACCTCATGAAGAAAGCACTGGCTTTCCTGATAGGAACTTAGCTTTCCTCATCCCCGGAGGAGCTCAGGACCTCACTGCTGCTGAGGATGGCTGTGCTACTTTTGGGGGAGCTCTGGTGCTTACTTCCTAGATCCAATTCAGATCCTTCAGCCTGTTAACACAGATCCTTCATCCCGCTGCCATAGACTTTCTAGTTCCTCTACTGACCTTTGGGCTTTTCCAGCACAGATCCCTGAAGTAGGCCTGCATGAGATTTTGCTGTGGGCTCTGATCTCTAGGCTTGTAGTTGGACTTTGTGGGAGGCACTGTTATGAGTTCTAGGTTTTGTTTTTTAATGTATTTTAATACAGGGTCTTACAGGGTCTCACTACATAGGATTCATAGTGATCCTCTTGTTTTCAGCCTCCCAAATGCTGGGATTATAGATATGTGCCATCACGCCCAGTCTCATTTGCGCCCCATGCCCCGGCATGCCAGGGATTGAACCTTCCTCCCTGAGCCTGCCTAAGCAGGTGCTTCAGTCTGCTGAGCTATCTGGCTGGCTCTGAGTTCTAGGTTTTCATCTGGACTCATGCAGGTTATCAGGATCCAGGCTCTCAGCTGGATTTTTTTTTTTTTTTTTGTCTTTTCGAGCCAGAGTCTCATTATGCAGTTCAGGTTGGCCTTGGGCTCACTTTTGAAGCCCAGGCTGGTCTCGAACTCACACCAATCCTCCTGCCTCAGCCCCTCAAGTGCTGGGATTACAGGCATGCACCACCATGCCCAGCTTCAGCTGGATTCTTTAGTATTTAGTGTGTGGATAGATTTGTGCACTTGTGTATGATTCTTGGGTGAGCCATTATAAAATCATATTTAAAAACATGTCCTCAATGTCTGTAATGTGGCAGACCCAACACTATACAGTGGACAAAGGAAATCTCAGCCAACAGAAAGGACATCCCCTCATACATCTATTAGAATGGCTTAACAACTGTCAGTCACTATCAGGTTCTGGAGAGGATGTGGAGTAACAGCAATTCTCAGACTATTCTGGAGTACAAGATGGTTCTGAGACTCTTCACACAGTCTTACAGTTTCTAACTCCATCTGCAATACCACACTAGGGATTTGACCCAGAGGAATGGAAATATGTGCTCTCACTAAACCTCTGTGTTATTGGTTAGAAAGAAGAAAAATACACAAAACCACCACAAACAGGAAAGAATCCGAATGTCCTTCAACTGGTGAGGCAAGGTAACCCTCCATCCTGAACTCTACATTGCAAGTGCCATGCCTCACAGAACACCTCAGTCCTGGGAAAACTAGGACAATTGGTCACACTATGAACAAATAAACAAACCAGTGCATCCTATGTTAAATGAAGAAAGAAAACTGCCAATAAATGGCAGTATATGGGACAGGCTGACTCAAAAGTTTAAATGCAATATAATTCATTTATGTGACTTTTGGGTAAAACAAAACTGTGAGGACAAAAAGCAGATCAGTGGCAGGCAGGTGTGAGATTTAAGGCTGACCACAGAGGGGCCCAGAGCTCTTTCAGATCTGGTAGGAATTATCCTATAATTGATTATGGTGATATAGCTGGCTACTTCTGTCAAAAACTCACAAAAACGAGTGCTAAAAAGACAAACTAAACTATATGTTAAGTATTCTTCAATAAACCTAACTAAAAACTCACTGTCTTGGAGTACTTGTTTTTTTGGGGGAAAAGAAGGATGACAATGCCTCAGTTCTACCTAAAGGTGGTCATCTGAGAGTCATAATCCTGGGTGAGCTACCATGGTAGTGGGTGTTTAAGCAGGAATGTGGGACCAAACACTGAGGAGTGAGAAAGACCCCCAAGAGGTAGAGGGAAGTTCAGGAGGAAACCCAGACAGCAGAGGCCCAGAGCCAGGAAAGGCATGCTCGCAGGACAGGGAGGATCCAGCTCCCCAGCATGCTGAGGGTCAAGCAAGAGGACACTGGGAGCTGACCCTGGCCTTGACAGCAGAGGGCTCAGTGCATAGCAGGCTCAGGGAAAAGCAAAGAGGAGGCTGTGAGTCAGAGGGAGAGAGCAGAAGGGAGCAGGGATGAGCCCTGCTGAGGGAACATGCACAGAGCCTAGGATGCCAGGAGGTGACCTCAGGGCCCAGGGAGGCTGCATCTGCTGAAGCCATGCACAAGCGTGGGACAGTGGTTCTTTCCCTAGCTGGGGCCCTCAATCCACTGCTGGCCTCTCCTGCTCCAAGACCCCACGATAGCAACAAGTCCCCCTCCTACTGCAAAGCACACAACTCAGCAAAATCTTGTAGCTAGCAGAGGTGAGACAAGCCCCCTTCCAAAATCTGGGCATAGCCTCAGGTACAGGAGTCCAGCTTCAGGTACAGAATCTGAGGCCTACAGCCATCTCTCCTCAAAAGGCACCCTCAAGTCCTAGGGACAAGGGCTGTCCTGTTCATTCTCTGCACCAGGTCCACTGCCTGGAGAAGGGGCTCTTGTAGACCCCGAGACCCTGTGAATACTCTCCTGTCACACCTATTCACATTCATGAAGATTCCAATGACCTAAGTTTCTAGCAGAAAACTGTCCAGAAAGGGGGGACACCCTACCATGGCTAAGATCAGGGATCTGGGCCCATTTATTTATTTATTTATTTTTGCGGAACCGGGGTTCAAACTCATGGCCTTGCACTTGCCACACAGGCACTTGTGCCATGGAGCTTTTTTCCCAGCCCCTGGAGCCATTATTTTTAAAAACAGTTTTAAAAAATGTATTTGGTACAGGGTCTCACTATGCAGCTCGGACTCCAGCCGACTCAGTATGCCTGTGGGTGGGGCTGGTATGGCATGTGGTATCTGGGAATCAAACACTGGTCCTTGAGCTCACCTACACAGACATTTAGTCTATTGAGCTATGTCACTGGCCTCTGGGCCCATTATTAACATCCCTAACATCCTTGAACCCCAGTTAGCTGTGATGAGCACAGCTAGCCTTCCCAAAGATTTGCTCATTGCAGCCTTGCCATTTGCTCTAGAGCTACAACAGCTTTCCATCAAACAGCTCATGGCAGCCCACCCCCTCACTGAATCACCTCCAATAGCTACTGCTGTGATGGAGTGCCGAACTCCCTTGGATCAATTATAGGTCTCCACTCGGACGAATCAATAGGTCTGAATTTGAACCAGTTATAAGCCTGAAACTGGACCAATTACAGATCTGCAGCTGCTTTATTTATTTTTTAAAAAACCTTCATGTTCCTTTATTGTGCAAGATTCCCAACCAGTATGTAATGAATTCACTATACAGACCTGTGAAGAAATCACACACTATCTATCTCCACAGGCTAGGGCAATTCTTCACCTGTGGATGGATGATTCAATTTATAAAGTTTTATACATCAACTTGATTAGGCTGTTAATTTACTGCTGAAAAAGTGGCATTTAATTTCAGCTCTATCTTATAGCAGTCAAAAGCTTATGAATTAGGAAGCCTCTCAAAATACTCTCCACATGGTAGTTTTGAGCAGTCTGCCGTTCCGCCCCACCCAGACTCACAGTGGTGTCTCCATTTCCTTCTAGATCCGTAGAGCTCCAGGGACAAAAGTGCTCTTAACCCTTGGAGAGCCCCTGGACACTGCTGCAGCCCCAGCACACACACCAGCAGCTGCCCCGCATGCAGTGAGGCACCAGAGCACCAGGCCTTCTGCAGCTGCTTTACATGCAGCACTCCCCTCACCCACCTCGGGCTGGTCTAAAGGGCTCCTTCCAGCGTAATAACTCCCCTGTCCAGCAGTGCTAGCTCTGTTAAAAAAAAAAAAAAAAAAAAAAAGACTCATGTCAGTGTTCCTGTTAATCTGTGATTTACTTTTCAGGTAATGTGGGCCCCAAAGGTCATACAAATCTAAATTATTGTCCACAGTAGTCTGGAGACAGCATTCATCTTAAAGAGCAATAAATTTTTTTTTTAGGGTGGTTAGTCCTCAGGACTCCCCTAGAACAGAAGCCAGCAGAGACCAGCACGCAGCAGGGTCAACCTAGGGTGTCCGGCACAGGCTGGCACTGGTTGTTGATGGCTGGCAATAGAATGACCAGCAGCTGGCTATGTCAACCACTGGCATAATGTCAAGCAACACCTGGTGTCCTCTGATGACATCAGGACTGCCAGTGTAGCTTACTTGGCTCATTCATGATTTCCATCTGAACTGAGGAAAAGAACCGGCAACTAATGGGTGCCACTGGGATGTCAGGCGTGAGCTACAGTACCTGGCTATCACACCCATTGTTGATCTTATAATTTTAGAGGTCAGACATAGGGCTGGCTGGGTTAAAATTAAGGTGTGGACTTTGTGTCAGTCTCCTTTCAGCATAATACTCCCATGGCTTATATAGTGATATGAATCAGAAGTTTACTGTCCCAAGGGAGCAAGGAACAAAGAACAGAGCCTGAGGAAACTTGTAATTCCAGCAAGCTGGAGACAAGGTAACAGATTCCTGGAGGTGGCACCCTGTCTGTTCTTGGTTCCTTTACCTGGGGAGTTACCAACTAGTGATAAGTAAACTAAGTGTTTGGTAAAAGCTATGTTAATCCAGTCTTCCTGTTGTTTCTTTTGGCTGCAACTGATAACATCCAATAGGTTTATCTGCATTGTGACATGTATCAGCACTTTTATTTTCACTAATTTTCTCTCAAAAAAAATTTTTTTTTCTCCTGTTGGGCCCTCCTTTTTTTTTTACATATAAATTTATTTTATTTTTTTAAACTTTAATTTTTTTAACTCTTCCAAATGCATTTTGTATTTAAGCCACTCTGCTAAAAAAAATTATAGGAGTTGAGGATGCTGAAAATGCAAGATCCTGAGTTTGATTCCTGGTACCCTCCCAAATTTATTTATTTGTTTATTTATTTATTTAATTTTTTTTTTCTTTTGAATTCTCACAGTAGGGAGGCTATATGATATTGCCTATGTAGGCCTGGTTTCTTTCACTTATAACTACATGTTCAAGATACATCCACTTATATATGAAATCTTCTGGTTTATCATTTCTTATAATTGAGTAATATTCCATTTTATGAAAATACCACATCTTTTCAACCATTCTTCAGAAGATGGGCACTTTGGTTGTTTCCAACTTTTGGCTATCACAAATTGTGCTGCTATGAACAGATATGCACAGATATCACTATGATATGATGTTTTCAGTTCTTCTGGGAAAATTCCCTCTAGGGGGATAGTTGGATTGAATAGGATTTTTAGTTTTAGTTTTTAAAGGAGTCTCCACATTGCTTTCCATAATGGTTGTACCAGTCTGCATTCCCACCAGCAGTGGAGAAGTGTTCCCTTTTCCATACAGACTCTCTGACATTTGTTGTTGGTTGATTTCTTTATGGTAGCCATTCTTCCTGGGATGAGATGGTATCTAAGTGTTATTTTGATTTGCATTTCATGAATGGCTAGTGATGTGGAGCATTTCTTCATGTATTTATAGGCTTGTTGAATTTCTTTGTCTGAGAAATGTGTGTTCATCTCAGATGCCCATTTCTGGATTGAATTTTTGAATTCTGGGACCCTAATGGATTTTAGTGCTTTATAAATTCTAGATAACACCTTTGTCTGAATACTTATTAGTTAAAATCTTTCCAAAATTTGTGGGTTGTCTTTTCATTCTGTTGGTAATTTCTTTTAACATGCAAAAGCTTCTCAGCTGGAGGAGGTCCTAGTTGTTTATTCTTGCAAGTGTTAAACGTGCATTTTGATTTTTGTCCATGAACTCTTTGCCTACCCTAATGTCTTCAAGATTTCCTCCAGCTTTCTCCTCTAGAATATTTAATACTTAGATCATTAATCCATTTTGATTTTAGTTTAGTGCATGGTGACAGACCTGGGCCAAGTTTTAGTTTCAACATGTGGAGAGCCAGTTTTTCCAGCACCATTTGTTAAAGAGGCTATCTGTCTTCCAATAAACATGTTTGGTCCCTTTGTCAAAAATAAGGTGCCTGGGTGTGTTTGTATTTACTTCCACATCTTCTAATCTATTCCATTGATCCTCAGGTCTTTTTTTTTTTTTTTGCCAACACCATACTGATTTTATCATAGTAGCTCTGTAGCATAACTTTGGATAAGGAATTGTAATGCCTTATCTTTGTTGCCTGGGATTGTCTTTGCAATTCTAGGTCTTTTCTTTTTTTTTTGTCTTTTTGAGACAGGGTCTCACTATGCAGTTCAGGCTGGCCTTGAGCTCACTTTTGTAGCCCAGGCTGGTCTCGAACTCACACTGATCCTCCTGCCTCAGACTCCCGAGTGCTGGGATTACAAGCGTGCGCCACCACGCCTGGCTCCTCTAGGTCTTTTCTAATTCCAGATAAATTTTAGGAATGATTTCTCCAAGTCTGTGAGGTATGCTGATGATATTTTGATAGGGATTGCATTAAATCTGTGTATTAGTTACTTTTTACTAGTTGCTGGGACAAATACCCAACACTCAAAATGAAGGAAAGGTTTCTTTAGCTCACCGTTACTGGAGGTTTCAGTTCATATTTGGCTGGCCCAAGGCTGAGTGGAGCAGGGCGGAGAGCATCCAATTCATGGCGGCAGAACGGCAGCAAAATAGTGGCAGAGGCAGCCAACCAAACAGGGCAGCAGAGCAACAGCAACAGCTCGAGTCTATCTCTCTGTCTCTCTTTATATTACATTCAGGCTCTCTGCCTTAGCCCCAGCCTTAGGCTACACCCATAATCCCAGAAGTACTTCGATCCATAATCCCATCAGTACTAAAACCCATAATCCCAGGGATCATGGATCAAGTCTCAAACTCTAGAAGTCTCCACCCAATGACTACATGAGGCTTTGGTGGGACAACTAGACATAAACCATAACAATCTGTATAACAATTTAGGGAGTATGGCCATCTTTACAATGTTGGTTTTTCCTATCCAGGAGCAGGGAATATCTTTCCATTTTCTGAAATCCCGTAGGATCTTTTTCAGAGTACTGTAGTTTTCATTGAATAGGTCTTTTACTTCTTTAGTTAGGTTAATTCCTATTTCTTTTTTTCGATGCTATTGTAAAAGATACTGTTTCCCTAATTTCTCTCTCAGTGTGTTTATCTGTGTAGAGGAATGCTATTGACTTTTGTGTGTTGACTTCGTATCCTGCCATGCTACTGAATTTGCGCATTCATTCTAGTAGATTCTTGGTGGAGTTTTTGGGGTCTTCCAAGTTGATTATCATGTCATTTGCAAATAATGATAGTTGAACTTCTTCTTTACCTATTCTTATTCCTTTTATTTCTCTCTCTTGTCTAGTGGCTGTAGCTAATGATTCCAGAACTATATTGAATAGGAGCAGTGACAGGGGACATCCTTGTCTTGTACCAGATCTCAGAGTAAAAGATTTCAGCTCTTCCCCATTTAGAATTATGTTAGCTGTTGGATTGTCATAGATGGCTTTTATCAGATTGAGATAGAGGCCCTCTATTCCAATTTTCTGTAGGAAAATGAATGAGTGTTGGACTTTGTCAAAAGCCTTTTCTGCATCAATTGAGACAATCATGTGGTTTTTGGCTTTGGCTCTATTGATATAGTGTATTACTTTTTTTTTTTTTTTTTTGCTTTTTGAGACAGGGTCTCACTGTGCAGTTCAGGCTGGCTTTGAGCTCACTTTTGTAGCCCAGGCTGGTCTCGAACTCACAACGATCCTCCTGCCTCAGCCTCCCAAGTGCTGGGATTACAGGCGTGCGCCACCACGCCCGGCTAGTGTATTACATTTATAGATTTGCATATATTAAACCATCCTTGCATTTCTGGGATGAATACTACCTGGTCATGGTGCATAATCTTGATGATTTGCTGTATCTATTGACTAGGACTTTATTGAGGATTTTGCATCCATGTTCACGAGAGAAATTGGTCTGCAGTTTTCTTTTTTTAGTTGCATCTCCCTCTGGTTTTGATATCAGTGTAATACTTGCCTCTAGGAATGATTTTGGGAGGATTGCTTCCTTTCAATTTCATTGAACAGTTTGAGGAGTATTGGGATTATGTCTTCCATAAGTTTCTTGTTAAATTCAGCTGTGAATCCATCAGGAGCTGGACTTTTCTTTGTCAGTAGACTTTTTATTACAGTTTTTATTTCATTGACTGTTATTGGGTTATTGAGAGCTCTTATATCTTCTTGATTCAGTTTTGGTACTTTGTATCTTTCTAGGAATCTGTTCATTTCATCTGTGTCTTCAATTCTCTGAGAGTAAAGATTCTCAAAGTAGCTACGAATGATCCTCTCAGTCTCTGCTGGGTCTGTAGTAATTTCATCCTTTTCATTCCTTATTGCTTGAATTTGAGTAGTTTCTTTCCTCGTTTTGATGAGGTCAGCTAGGGGCTTGTCAATTTTATTTAATCTTTCAAAGAACCAGCTTTTTGATTCATTAATTCTTTGTATTATTTTGTCTCAATGACAAATGAAATTCTTTAGTTGTTCCTTGTCATGGAAATATTTCACTTTTCCCTCAAACTTGAGAGTTTTGCGGGGTATAGCAGTCTAGGCTGGAATTTGTTTGCATGGAGGACTTGAAGCACTCTGCTCCATGCTCTTCTTGACCTCATGGCTTGTGAAGAGAAATCTGCCATTATTCTGATGGGCTTTCCTTTAAACATAACCTGTTTCTTTTTTAGTAGCTTTCATTTTTTAACATGTTTTGTTTCAGAACTTTTGTTTGTTTATTTTTATGGCCAGCTCAGCCTGCCCTGAGGGCAGGGCTGGCACAATGTGTGGTGCCGGGGATTGAGCTGCGGTCCCTGCAGCCGCCTAAGCTTTCCTAAGCAGGCGTTTTAGACCACTGAGCCATCCTGCCAGGCCCTCTAGTGGCTTTTAGTATATTATTTTTCTGCTGGATTTCTAGGATCTTGACTATTATATGTCTGGGTGTGTTTTTAGTTGGGTTGATGTTATTTGGAGTTTTTTTTTCTTCTTCTTCTTCAGCAAATAAGATCTTACTTTCTTTTTTTTCTTTGATGACAGTAGAGGTTTACTTTATAAAGAAATTCTAAATCACTGTGTGAAAGAAAGGATTGCCAAATGCAGCACTGGAGGCATGAGGCTACCAGCAGATGCTTGGATTTTCTATGTGGGGCTTGAAATGCCAAACGCTGGAATTGTACAGAGCCGACAAATCTCCTAGGAGCAAAGCCTGCTTTTGAACATCAGAAATGAATAACTGTAGCTGGGCATGGTGATGCACACCTGTAATCCCAGAATTTGGGAGGCTGAGGCAGGAGGACTGGTGAGAGTTTGAGACCAGCCAGGGCTACAAAAGTGAGCTCACAGCCAGCCTGAACTTCATAATGAGACCCTGTCTCAAAAAAGACAAAAAAAATGAATAACTGAAGGGGCTGGGGAGATAACTCCATGGCACAAGTGCCTGCTGGGCAAGTGCAAGGTCGTGAACTTGAACCCTGGTCCTGCCAAAAAAAAAAAAAAAAAAAAAAAAAAAGGATAACTGGGCCATGATGGATCTTCCTAAAAGAAGTATAAACCGTAAGGGAGCTTGTGTGCACAAGAACATGGGTGTGCACGCATGTGCACACACACACACACACACACACACACACACACATCATCCTGTGTAGTAAAGAACTTTAGTATAAAAAATTTTTTTTTTTTTTTTTTGTCTTTTTGAGACAGGGTCTCACTATGCAGTTCAGGCTGGCCTTAAGCTCCCTTTTGTAGCCCAGGCTGGTCTCGAACTCACACCGATCCTCCTGCCTCAGCCTCCCGAGTGCTGGGATTACAGGCATGAGCCACCACGCCCGGCTTAAGAACTTTAGTATAAACCAGAAAAAAGTCCTCCCCTCTTGGAAGACTGGGCTCCAACGCATAACTTTCTTTAACTAACTTATAGTGGACAAAACTGCTTCTCTCAACAGTAACTAATTTGTGTGTGTGTGTCTGTGTGTGTGTGTGTGTGTCTGTGACTGGGGTTTGAACTCACGACCTTGTACTCTTGTACTTTCCAGGCAGGCACTTGTGCCACGGAGCTATTAGCACCACTAAAGCATTTTTAAAATTAAGGAAACTAGAAAATGTCAGTAAAGTAACAGAAAAAATTATTTGGAGTTCTGTATGCTTCAGTTACTGAATGTCCAACTGATTTCTCATATTTGGGAGGTTTTCTGCTATTACTTCTGCCCATATTCTTTTTATATCATTTATTTTGACTCCTTTCTCACTGATTCCTATTAATCTCACGTTGTTCATTTTTGCACCATCTTGCAGATGTTGAATTACTTTTTCCTGCATACTGGTTATTATTATTATTATTATTTTTTTTTGTCTTTTTGAGACAGGGTCTCGCTATGCAGTTGAGGCTGGTCCTGAGCTCACTTTTGTAGCCCAGGCTGGTCTCGAACTCGCACCGATCCTCCTGCCTCAGCCTCCCGAGTGCTGGGATTACAGGCGTGCGCCACCATGCCCGGCTCATACTGGTTATTTTTATGAGATCCTTTCTTACTGTCTTAGTTACTCTTCTCTCGTTGCTGGGACAAATACCTGACACTCAAAATGAAGGAAGGAAAGGTTTATTAGTTCACAGTTACTGGAGGTTTCAGTCCATATTTGGCTGGCCCAAGGCTGAGTGGAACAGGGCAGAGAGCATCCAGTTCATGGCGGCGGAACAGCAACAATTGCAACAGAGGCAACCGACCAAACTGAAGAGCAGAGAGCAACGGCACTAGTCTGTCTCTCTGTCTCTTTAAATTATGTCAGGCTCTCTGCCTTAGCCTATCTGCCTCTGGCCACACCTATAATTCCCAACAGTACTCAGACCATAATCTCATCAGTATTAAGACACATAATTCCAGTGGATCATGGATCAAGTCTCAAACTCTAGAAGTCCCCGTCCCATGACTCATGAGGCTTTTGTGGGGACAACTAGACATAAACCATAACACTTACCTTTCACTAGCTGTGACTGTGTCTTCAAAATTTGAAATTCTATCTTCACTTTCATTCATATGGTGTTGTCAGCTTGTGATTGAGATTTTATTTTCCTGTATATCTCTTTGAACCTGTTTCATGCAATCTTTTTCTTTCTTATATTGCTCATTCAAGGATTCCATCATTTTTCTAATCTCCTCTAATTTTTTTATCAGTGTCTTCTTTAGAGGCATTTATTAAGTCTTTCATTATAGTTATCCTTTTTCTACTTCAGAGGTTGTTTCTACTCTCATTTCCTCTCTACCTTTGTGCAGTTATTTTTTTACTTTAGATGCTATTAATTTAGAGATGACTTTTTTACTTCTGAGGTTATGTCTGATCTGATTCCCTCTATATTTTTTGCAGCTGCTTTTTTAATTCATGCTCTAGTAATTCAAAGATTTTTTTAACTTCAGAAGTTATCTCCAATCTGAGTTCCTCTATACATTTCTGCATTTGTTTGTTTACTTTAGATGCTACTAATTCAGAGATTTTGGCTGCATGATTTCCATTTTCTTCTATGGTAGTGCGTCCTGTATTTGTTTCAGGTGGGCTTGGGACCTGAGATTGCATTGTGCTCCTTGTCTGTATCATTCTATATAGCAATGACCTTTGGTGCAGAACTGCGTGCCCACTGGTTGGTGGGTCAGCGGGGCTGCTGGGTAGGCTTAGCTTCTGGCAGGCCAAGGGAGGTCTCACTCACACGGAGGGCCTGGCTGCTGGGTCAGCTGCACTTCCTTTCTCTCAATTTGTAATCCTGCTTCAACCTCCTGAGTAGTTGGGATTACAGGTGTGTATGCTGTTCCTAGTTACTTCATTCCTAGATTCTATTTTAGGGGTACTGGAGATTGAACCCAGGACCTTCACATTAAGCTACATTCTCAGCCCATCCTTCCTTCCCTCCTTATTTTCTGTATTCTGAGAGAGGGTCCACTAAGTTACACAGGATGAGTTCAAACTTGCAATCTTCTTGTCTCAGCCTCTCCCATGGTTCTGGAATTACTGGTGTACACCATCACACCTGGCTATTCAAAGGTATTTATCATTTGTTTGATGTTTGTTTTTACAGACATAGTCTTGCTATGCAGTTCAGGCTGGCCTTGAACTCACAGTATAGCCCAGGCTGACCTCAAGCTCATAGTGATCCTTCTGTCTCAGCCTCTTGAGTTCTAGGATTACATGCGTCAGCCACCACGCCTGGCCATCCAAAGGGAGTTAAATTCTCATCCTCACAGGCAGTAATAAATATGTATGTCCATATGCATAGAGAAGAAGGGAGTGAACCAAGAGGCTAAGGAGGAAGAGACTTTGAACTGTACCAGGAGGACAGAACTGGCATAGTCTTTGTGGGCATACACCTCCAACAACTAAGGAACTGTGCTGAGGCTTTCTTTACAAGAGTCACATGAAAGATATCACTGAGCACAACCTCACACAGAAGAGTTTTGAGTTCCCAACACATAGAAATGATAATTCCTCCCAGCACTTGGGAGGCTCAGACAGGAGGATCAGTGTGAGTTCAAGCCCTGCCTGCTCTATATAATGAGTTAATTCAAAGCCAATTTGAGCTATATAGCAAGACCCTGTCTGAAAAAACAAAAACAAAATTCTGTGATACCATGAGATATCTCCACAGAAAACAGTGGCCCAGCCCAGTATCAAAGTAGTGAGGCCAGTAGACCCTTCTGGGAATCTTTGCATTCCTGACTGTATGCATGACAGACATATCTTGGATATAATCTTTGAGGGACAGCTAAGGAGGCAAATTTCTTTTTCTTTCATAAATTAGGCTTTATTTATTTTATTTTTATTTATTTTTTTGTATTGAGTGTAGGGACTACAGGGTTTTATTACACAGATCAGAGTCATAGTGATTCTTCTGTTTTCAGACTCCCAAGTGCTAGGATTTCCTGCATTCTGCCTAAGCAGGCACCTTTTTTTTTTTTTTTTTTTTTTTTTTTTTTTTTTTTTTTTTTTTTTTTTTTTTTTTTTTTTTTTTTTTTTTTTTTTTTTTTTTTTTTTTTTTTTTTTTTTTTTTTTTTTTTTTTTTTTTTTTTTTTTTTTTTTTTTTTTTTT
>PVJA010016038.1:0-44229 GCA_004027025.1 Myocastor coypus
AAAAAAAAAAAAAAAGACCAACATGTAAGCAGAGTGACAGATCTCAACTAGGGCCGGTTAGGAAGAAAGGTGGAAAGTACCAGGCAGCTGTGCCAGACTTCTGCAGCTCCCATTAGTCCAACAGGACATGGAGTTGTTCAAGTGTGTGAGAAGCGGCAGAGAGCAGTGCACACTGGCAGTCCTCACATTTCCATCCCCATTGGTCTTAAAATGGAAAGGTGCAAATTTTCTAGGAGGTTATTGAAAGTCCTTTCATATACATTTAGCAAAGTTCTATTACTCTCCTCACATTTCATTAGGCTTGGTTTTTCTCTTCTTTGGAAGCTGAAACATGAAAACACTCCATTCATTTCAAGATAGCCATGCTCTGCCTTCAGGCTGGGGTGATAGCTCAGCAGACTAGGTGCCTGTTTAGGCAAGCTCAGGAACTGGGGTTCAATCCCCATCATATACCATGCCAGCCCCACCCCCAGGCATGCTGAGCTGGAGTATAGATGTGGTGGTGCACACCTGTAATTCCAGCACTGGGGAGGCTGAAAACAGGAGGATCACTATCAGTCTGAGCTGCGTCGTGAGACTCTGTAACAAATACACAAATTAAAATTTTAAAAAAAAAGTTCTGCTTTCAAAGAAAGTCACCTAAGTAGCCAACTGTCTTATTTGGAAGAGAAAAAATTAATAAAAACAAAAACTTATAATGAGACATGATGATAGAAACTGGCCATGGGTGGGGGAGAAGCTGGTCATGGTCCCCTTTGGAAAAGAATCTTCCTGTTAGCAGTTTGGGAAGAGGCCACTGTGCTGTGGAGACAAAGATGACGAGTCATGTGTGCTAAGCCTGAACCCAGAGAGGACAAGCTTTGAGAGTCCCTTACCCTGTATGTGAAACTCACATGATGACTCTATTGTCCATCCAAAACATTCTCTGGCATTACAGTTTCCTCTTGGCCATATATAATGGGCATGTATTTGTTAAATAATTATGTAAAATGACTCTACCTGAGTCAACAACGAATTAGGTAGAGATTGCAAACATCGTTATGATTATTAAATAAAATTTATGTATAACAACACTGGTAAACGAGCTCTCAGCAAGAGTGAGGAAAGTCCTGATTTATACTGTTTGCCAATTTCCATAGTGTCAATTCTCCCACCAAGGCTGAATTCAAACTACTACCGTTGGCCTACAAAATTACTAAATATTTAACAATTGACTCTCTGTAGTAAGAACCAGTTTGGACATACCACTGGATACATGTGTTATTTGGCCACATATGTAGCTTTTCAGAAAATTCGAATTTGAAAGCCTGTAGAAAAAGTGTATTCTCACCAGTTATTCCTGGTCCCTGTCATCTTTGCTATTTATTCCATGGCTCATTATCCCTTTACATTGTCCACCTTGACCTGCTGTAAACTGGTATGGGCAGCTACTCTTTCTAAGCACTGTCCGCAGAGGAATTTGCAGGATTCCTTCTTGATTCATTAACATTGTGTATCTCACACAACTGTGGATCTCATCTCTTAGATTCTTTATTCCAAGTCACCAGCACTACTTGTCTTCTGTCTCTTGACTACTTTAGATATTCCAGCTTAATACGATGTAAGCCCTTTGATAACATTTTATCTGTCTTTGTTTACAGGAGGTAACAGTGGTAGGCCCTCAGCAAGTGCTTGCGGAACAAGCCCTTTATCTCATTAAAATTGTGAATTGTGAATCTCATTTTTAGATACTAGAACATAAAGGGGGTACTTCTGAAATCTGTGGAGCAGGTCAGTCTTTGAAAAATGGAAGGAGACCAAGAGATGGAGGAATCGGGAAGACAGGGGAAGTAAAAAGATGTGTTACTTACATGTACTAACTCCTCATGATGCATGTAATTATTATATACTACAACTCATACTAATAAATTTTTTAAAAGAGCATATATTGAAAGAGATATAAATATAGGAGTTCTGATTGGTTTTAGTAACTTTCACCTGGTCAATGTGCATCATCCCAGAGGCCCTTTGCTTGATGTTTTTCTTAATGTTCTTGTCACTTACAGTGTGTCTACCTCGTATATTCATAAGGATTAAATGATAAAAAGTTGGTTAAAAAATAGTAGCAAAAGTACTGGTTCTTGGCAACTAGAACCACTAGAGGCCTGTGCTTGGCATTTTATTGGTATTAAATCAGTGAATACCCAAAGACACTAGTGTGGTATTTGTTACCAGAAAGGGGTTCCTTCGTGGTAACTATTTTCTTTCTTTCTTTCTTTCTTTCTTTCTTTCTTTCTTTCTTTCTTTCTTTCTTCCTTTTAATGAGCAGAACATATTTATTGAGAGAAAGAAAGCTCCTGTCCAAGAGAGAGACAGGAGGGGGATCCCAAGTGGGTATCCCCACTATTGTCTTTAAATGGTGTGTTTTTATAATTATGAAAAACTTTAAAAAGAAATCAAAAGTTATTTTTCATTGTCCAGTTATCATGAGAACTGAAATTTATATGTGTGGCCTTAGAAGCCAATCAAGCGTGAGTTGCTCTTTTCTAGCAATTTATATTCTGCAACATGTTACTAAGAGAGAGCTGAGGAGAGAAGTAGAGAAAATGCTTACAGGTGAGTAGGCCCCAGTACATGCTGATTTGTTGTTTTGTTGCCTTTAGCGTATTTTCTACCAAATGACTGTTGGGCAAGAGAAAAAGCCTTCACATTTCAGTAATGTACTGAAATTGAATTTTGAGAAATGGAATAAAGTCTCCATAGTGTTTCATTAAATTTTTTCAAGAAATCTTGGATTTTTGGCAAAAGACCGCCCTTAAATCATTAGTCACATAGTAAAAATGTCTGCTGCGTTGTGGTATGGCAGAGTGCAAACAAGGCTTTATACAAAAACAGTTCCTGAGGGAAATGAACACTGCTTTACCTGTTAGTTCCAGGGCACAATATTTTGAACACCAAGTTTAGGAGAGACATGATAGTTTAAATGGGCTCCACGGGCCAGCGAGATAGCTCAGCAGTCTAAAACTCCTGCTTCAGCAAACTTAGGCGGGAGCAGGGGACCATGGTTCAGTCCTCCACACCACATGGTGTGCCAACCCTGCTTGCAGAGTGAACTGAGTTGGCCAAAATAAAATAAAATAAAATAGGTTCTTTTCATGATCCAGACACTTATAGATGTCTTCCAGCATAATTATTTGGTTTCTAAATGAGAAAGAAAAGTCATTCCAATTAGTCATTTCTGTATATTGTGATAAACAGCCTTTTAACAGTTACTTTGAGGAAGACAAGTAACAATGCAGAATATTACTGACGATTTGGAATTCATTCAAAGTACATTTTATTTCAAATTAGGAGTAAAGATAATGTGTCCTGAGAACAGGAGACTAAAAAAATTAGCAGTGCTAAATGATTGTGAAAACACTGATATCAGAGGCATCAGAAAAGTTTAAGTTGTTTTCTTTAGTAATATTTCTAAATTAATATATTTTTACATATAAATTATTTAAATTATATATAGATGTATGTGAATTAAACTATATGAATAAATAGTTGTTACTGGAACTGTAGGCCAGAGGCCTGACACTGGTGAGCCCAACAGGCCAGATTTGGCCTCCTGCTGCCTCAAGAGTCCAATCAGAGACAGGTGGTGGTTAAGGAAAAAAGAATTATTATTCAGTGTGGTCACACTGGAAGAAACAAGGGGACCTGCATCCTAAACCCCATCTTCCAATGTACTGACAAGAGCTTCCAGATGGTATAAGAAAGGCACAAAAGTAAATGAGAGGTATAAACAGTCTGGCAGTTATGGCCAACCTGTGGTCTGGCTGATCATTGTCTCAGGTTCAGCAGTGTCCTTCTGGCTCTTACAATGGTGTTATTGCTCGAGGGGGCAGTTTGGTCCCACCATGAATGATTGCCCTTCTTTCCTAGGGTATTTCCTACCATCTAGGAAGCAGCCTTGTTCCTGTCAGAGGGTGACTGGCCTGCAAGAATGGCTGTTCCTGAAACTTGGGGATAGATTAGTTAGGTCTTGCTGTGTTGTCAGGCTTAAGGGAGGAGAACAGAGGTTAGATAGATTAGGACTAATTAAGTGTATTACAAGTTTTTAGAGACACTCCTTAGACAATTAGCGGGTATCTGATCCAGAGTTTATGGTAACAAAGGAAAGCTACAGGCTCCAGTGAAGAATTAGTGTTTTTAATAAAAGAAACCTTATTTTTTTATTTTTTTAATATTTGTTTGTTTGTTTATTTTGGTGGTACCGGGAATCAAACTCAGGACCTTGGGCTTGCCAGGCAAGCACTTATTCCACTGAGCTATCCCCCTAGTCAATAAAAGCAACTTAAAATCCTTATACAAAATGACCTAAAAGTTTCATCCCCTAGTGAATTATATAGTTAACCATGTCAAGACACTTTTGAGGATCTCTTTAGAAAAACTGGAGCCATCTTGTGTTCATGAAAGCTTGTAAACCTTTATTTTTCTTTTTTTTTCTTTTTATTCAAACAAGATTTTCACTGAAGCTGAGAGGTGAGGAACAAGGGGACAAGTAAACTAGCTCTTAAGATTAGTTTTTCTATTCAGCCACAAGGAGTGGGAAGAATGGAAGGAATGAGTTAAAATGTTCAGAAATTTCTTTTCTGTGAGGTAGATTTTCTCAACTCAAGCTTGTTGTCTCAGCAATGAATCCTCAAGCTGAAAGTCCCCTGGGAAAGAAGCTTGGAAGGAAGAGAAATGAGAGAGGTAGGCAAGGGGCATAAATGACACTCACTCCCCTTTTCCCCATGGACAGTGAGCATTGAGCTCAGACATGTTTTTCGAATGGGGACCAAACTCAGGTTCAAGAGTAGAAACACAGAGTAAAGGAGCTTTCCTAGAAAGAGAAGAGAAAAGGCTAAAGAGATGAACAAATGAAGTGACTCATGGCTGAACAAAGCAATTGAAACAAGCATCTCGGGATCAGTTCTCTTTGCAGTGTTTAGAGTGAAGCTACTTCTGGCATCACATTTCCCATAAAAAAGTGGAAGGGCAGTGTGGTTTATGCTCTGTTGCTTGAGTAAGGTAAATTTTAACCTCAAGAGGTTTTTAAACCCAAACTCAGCTATCAATGGTCTTTACCTAGAAGTTAGGCTAAGAGTACCTAAGTAATGGCACCATGACAGACTTGATAATTGACTGTCCAGGTGGTAGAGAAATATAGTGACAAACTACGTCCACACTATAAGGTAACTATAGTGCAACAGAACTGACATTTGTATTAGCTAAAAAGCTGGAGGGGAACTGTGTTATGAAAATCATTAACTTCCTCTCCTGTACTAGGATTTCTAATGGGAACTGTGCAAGAGAAAGTTGAACTTAAAATTAGCCAAGACTAATCATAGAAGGCAAAGAAGACAGTACCCAATAAACATGTACAATATTTATATTTTACATGCTACTGAAAAATGAATTTAAATCTGAAGTATTTGAAGAAAAATTTAAAAGTTGATTTTTTTACCAGTTCAAAACTTAAATCCCTTGTATATGAAAAATGAAAGAAGATTAAAAATCACAGTGCATACCAGAAAGATCATTACATGTCTTGTGTGACATGTGTATTAATAGAAAGAAAAGTAAAGCAGAGAATTTATAGGCAGGTGAATGGGAGGTGCGGTAGTGGCTGCTGCTTCTCTTTTCTGAGGGTAGGTGCTGTCCCCTCCTGAGATACCTCCGCCACAGTGGCAGGTGCCTGGCCACTCAGGCTGATCTGTGCATCCCTAGGAGGACCCAACCTCTGGTTCCTGGACATGGGGCCAACAGGGAAAACTACCCTGCATGCTGGCCACAGAGTTGGAAGGACTGAATCTCAAGTTCAAGGGGTCAGAGAGTAAATAAAACCAAGACAGTAAGCAAAAATGAGAGGTAAGGAAAGAAAAGGCATTGTTCGGCTCTCTGGATCCACTTGGCCAGAACAGATCATTCCTGTTAGGAAGGCTAGTCACTATTTTTCTACTTGAGGTAAATCAGTTTGAGTTCTGGCTCTTTCAGTACAGGGTTGGAGCATCTTCACAGCACTCTGTGCTTGCCCTGACCTGCCGGCTGCTATCCTTGCCTTTCTCTCCTCATCAGCGCCTCCCTCTGAAATTTCTCTTCTGTTTTCCAAAGCCCTCTGGTCTCTACTACCTACTTACTGGCTTCAGGCTCACCATGTACAACCTGTGGCTCAAAATGCTCAACAATAAATCCCACCCTTTCTCCCTCACAGAATAATTTCCCTAGACTCTTAAAGAAGCCCCTACCTCTGGTCCTTACTCAAGCTGTGTGAGGATCTTTCTGGAGCCCAGATCTGGTCACGTGCCTTCCCTACTAAAAAACCTTAAGAAGCTCTGTCATTCTAGAAAGTTTTCGTTTGTCTCCCAAGACTGTGAAGGTGTGGCAGAGGCTCACAGCTCAGCTTCATCTCCCTTCCCTCTCCTCCCTGGACTCCACACTCCAGCTATTAAATGTCCTTGTGTTTTTTCTTCATTTCCCTGAGTGTACCAAGCCCTCAGGTGTTCACACACACACACACACACACACACACACACACACACACACACACACACACGATGTGAATGCTGACTGGGCTACACATGTATGGAGGATATGTTATATAAACCTATTGTTTAAAATGTAACACATCTGAATATAGCATGTTTTCTTCCCAATTTCTCCTGACTCTTCAAGCCATCCAGGTACAGACCAAAGCTTAACTTTTGTTACTATTATTTTGTAATGCACTTTTGCATTAATAGCAAATGACTTTTTTGTTGTTACAAAAAAACACCTCTATTTGGGATATCTGTAAGTCCCTTATGCATTCAGCAGTTAAGAAGCAGTACTTGTTTTTATCCAAATCACATCCTTCTACCAGTAGTCCTAAGACTCCTTTTCATTCAGTTGCTGCCACTTTCTACTAAGAGCTAAGCCAAAACTCTGGCTGCTTATTTTTCCTCTTCCACCTCCCCCTGGAGTTCAGTTAACCTAAAATCTTACCGCCTCTTGCCTCTTTCATTATCGTTTAGCTTCTGGCTTTTATTTCTCTGGCACTTGTAGCTGTATTCCTCAAAGCTGAACAAGATGCCTAGAATACAGTAAGCTGTCATTAATACCCTGACAACTCTCCAATCCCTCATCTCTATTCCCAGAGCCAATAATTTTTTGTCACTACAAGCAAGCGAGAACCTGTTATACCCTTCCTGTATAACAGGCAAGCCATACAGTAGGGACCTCTTTATCCCCACTTCACTGCAGCAGAAGCGGGAGCACGGAGGCTATGGAAGCTGCTCAGGTCCCACAAGTGCAAAATTGAAAGGCAGTTGGACTCAAGAGCCCAGCCTCGCTGTGGTACTCCTCCTGTCTCCACTCATATCTCCTTGGACTTAGAGGTATAGTTTCCTGACTGCTTCTGTATCCAGCTTTGAAAAAGTCTGACATTTCGTCAGAAGCTTCATGAACTCCTTCAGTAGTTCCCCCTAAGTGCTGAAGTGTGAGCTTTTCCATGGTACAGCCCTGTTCGCTCTAATAGTCTTTCAGAGCACTCACACTCTCTGCCATCCCAGACTTCTATGTGGCTCTCAGTGTGTAAACCCATCTTTGAGACCAACCCTTCCTGATTACTCCAGAAGCTTCCCTGGCCCCCTCTGCTGGGGCATTCTCAGTGCTTCCACCACGCATACTTCTCTTTATAAAACATCTGTTTTGCTACTTTATTTGTCATTAGTAGGGGAGGATTATATAGCATAGTGTAGCATGTAAATATCACAGAGGGAAGTGAAGAATGGTCCATGGGGGTTTTCCACTACGGTTTTTGACCAGGGCTTGGTAATCCATGTGTCCCTCTCTGTATACTTTGCATTATTGTCCATAGATTTGGTTTTGCAATTGATTCAGCTTGAGAGAAATGAGTTTTGCAAGCAAGATATGTAAAATGATGACTCTTCCTCTCCACTAATGTCTTCATCTTAATTCTTTAAATCCATAAATGTGACACCTTATATGGAAAAAGAGATTTTGCATACACAACTAGTTTAAGAATCTAGTGATTCCAGAATCTAGGAGATATCTTGGATTAGCCAGGTCAGTTCGATATAATCATAAGTGGGTTTTTTGTTGTTGTTTGTTTGTTTGTTTGTTTTAAAGTAACTTAGTATTTATTCATATGTTATTAAAAGTATAACATTTTTACAGTTTCACTGAACTTCTTCCTTCCAACCTGTTTCATAGGTCTGCCAGCTTCACCTCAGAAGATGTGCTTGTTTCTTGACCTTAAATACATACCGGTGATTGCCCTGAAGTGGTCTTAGCGTGTGACCCCTTTGTTACACTAGAGATGCTTAAAGGAGATCCTTCAACTATTATATCACCTAAGGCCAAAGTAGATGACAACTGAGAAAGTAAATTAGTAGATACATTAGTAAATAGTAAAACCATTACACTTTTTGTAGTAAAGTTATGAACGTTAAGATCAAAAATGAAATGTTTTGGCAGTGGGAAACTTTTCATTGGAACACATTTGCAGAACACAATGTTTATATTCCTTTGTGAAGTTGTTAGGCATACATCACACATCTTCGTTCCTCTTTCTTAATCCCCTTTAATCTTCACCTCCTCCCTTCATCTCTGGATCCTGTTCCCATTTGAGAAAGATGGACCTCCCTTTTTGCTATTATCTATCTTTTATTTTCTTTTTATTTATCATTTGGGTTTTTCATATAAGAGAAACCATACGACACTGAAGGTTGTGTCTGATTTATTTATTTCTTTTTGTGTGTGTGCAGGGTCTCACTATGCAGCCCAGACTCGTAGTGATCCTCCTGATTTCTGCCTCCCTAGGGCTGGGGTTACAGGTGTGCACCACCATGCCCAGACTCCAGCTCAGCATGCCTAAGGGCAGGGCTGGCAGGGCATGTGGTACCAGGAATCGAACCCTGGCCCCTGCACTTACCTAAGCAAGCGCTTAGTCTGCTGAGCTATGCCCCTGGCTCTTTGTCTGATTTATTTCACTTAACATTATGGAACAATAAGTATTCTTATAAGAAGGAGACAGGAGAATCAGTTGAAAAAGGGAAGATTCAAAGGCAGAAGCGAAGGCCAGAAAGGAACAAGGCTAAGATGAAAAACAGAGCAATGAGGAGGCATCCCTACAAGTGGGAAAAGCCCACCAAAGAGCTTCTCTTTCACCACAGCCAGTTCTTCAAAACAGTGTTAGACTTTGGTCACTTCTGTGTCATAGCTATAATTTTATGGTAATATATTAAGTTGTGATAAGAAACCAATGCAGATGTTTATAACTTCAGATGTGGTTCTTTTATAATCAGGACTTCAACATCCACAGTTGCCTGAGAATTGAAAAGGAAACAGAAACTTCAAGAATTTTTATGAACATGATGGAAAATGTTTAGTATGCTTCGAACAGTCTGCTAGAAATACAAACATTAGAGATTTCTAATAAGGGCCCAGAAGAATGTGAAGAAGGTGGGGATGTTACTCAGCCCCACAGTGTCTGCCTGGAAAGCACAAGTCCTGAGTTTGATTCCCAGTACCAAACAAAGGAGAAGAAGAAGAAAAAGAGAATGAGCATGAGAGAGAAAACCCATAATGTCTTAGGAAAATCTGACATCATAAAGAGATTACTGACAGAAATGTGAACATAAAAGGCACATTGTTGTGTTGTTTGTAACTATGGTACAGTAGCAAAAAGCTTAGCTGAATTGTTGTACTCTGAGCTAAGAAAAAGATAAAATGAGGAAAGAGCTGATAAATTTTAAAATATATATATACTGGACGTTTTGAGAAAATTCTCAGCCAACCTGCACTGTAGAAGACACTACAAATAGGAGACTTGCTATTAGGAAAATGGACTGTGAAAGGAAAGGCAAGGGTGTGACTGGATAACCACTTGCTAATTCCTAGAAAAGCATTATGGATGATTCTTTGAACAGAGTAGGGATGTGCTTTGCATGTTTGCTCAGCCATCTCAGGAGAAGCCAGGAGTAGAGATGGAGTTATCCAGGAAAGGCATGTGGAAGAGTAAATTCCCAGGATACACACACCATGACCTGTGAGGCTCTCAGGGGTGGTATACTGGCAGTTTGAACGGGAAAGAGGTAGTGTGATATGAAAGAAGGTTGCCTTACTTCCATAATCCTACAGAAAGGAAATAAGCTGATGAAACTACTTAGTACAAGCATGTACTACCCTTCAAATAAAAGGAAAAATGACTCTAGAGATAGAGCTACAGGCCCAGATGGCAGAATCTTAAATCACAGAGGATTATTTCCAGGCCTTCAAACCTAATGGAGTTTACCCAGTTAGATTTGAAATCACTTGGATGTGGTTATTTTTAATTCCATTTTTGTTCTTTTGAAGGAGAATGCCTATAGTCGTAATTTTATTCACACCCACCATTGTACTGGGGAAATAGATGATTTATTTTCTAGTGTTACATGATCATAGATGCTGGAGAATTCTGCCCTAGCATGGTTTACAGTCAGAGCTTTACCCAGCCTAATTTAGATGACTAAGATGATGAGGCTCAGGGCTTTTGACTTGATGAGAATTAAATGGGATTTGAAACTTGAGTGATTGCTGTAATGGTCTGAGCATTCAGGGGCCCTTTGAATGAATTAATAGTGCATTTTGCATATGGTACGGGTGTGAACCTTTGGGAACCAGAGATGCCTATGACCAAATTGATGGACCTGTAAAACTGTATTACCTTACATGGGAAACAGGACTTTGTAGATGTGGCTAAATTATGGATCTTGGCATCATGGTTTGTCCCCCCACCCCCAACCAGGGATTGAACTCAGACCGTTGCCCTTATCAGGCAAGCACTTATTCTACTGAGCTATCTCCCCAGCCCCCATCATGTTTAATTATTTGAGTACACTCAGAATAACCACAGAATCCTTATAAGAAAGGAACAGAAGAATTTCAATTTTTTTAAAGGCAGAAGTAGAGGTTGGAGAGGTGATGCTTTGCTTCTGGCTTTGAGGATGGAGAAGAGATCATAAACCAGCTCTGAGATGACATCTCAGAGCTACAGAAGGTCGGGAAACATTTTCCCAAGAGCCACTAGGAAGGCCATAGACCTACAATGCCAGGGCTGACCTCCAGAAGTACAAGGTGGTAAATTGGTGTTGTTCTAAGTCACTGCACGTGTGGCTTCATTTGTTACATCAGTAGTAGGAAACTCAGCACATTTTTCTGGGCACTGACAGCTATGGAATTGTAAAGAGTTGTGGGTGTGTCCAGCTATTTCTGTGAGGCTCCATTCTGATTTAAAGTTTTGGCTGGCTTATGTATGCACTGAATGTGAGAAAAAAAGATCATCCCTTTGTGAAAAACTAGATCATTTAACTTTTTGTTTTTAGCTTTGACATTTGCATCTTCTCAACTTAGTGAGAAAAACCCATCAAGATTTTGGTACATCACAGGAAATGTTTAGCAATTCTGCACAAATTGTGGCTTTTTGTTGAAAAATTTAATGCATATGGCTAACACATACTTTGTTGTAGTACCTTGTCAGTTTGATCAAATGCACTTTGGTTTTGCTGGCTATAATTTTATTCACCAGGAAAATCTTGCTTTCAAACTTGTTTATTTTATGCTAGTCAGCAACCAAATACTATCTTCTCCGTACCAGGAGGCAGGCAGAGGTCGTAGCTGAGCAACTATTATTGTTTGTCGTCATAGATCACAATTATGTAATTTCTTCCCATAAGTGAATAAATATTTTTAATGTTTTAAAAATGAAATAGCCCTTAACTTGTAATTCTCATTGGAATTCATAATATTGTAATATGTCTCTTAATTACTGACCGTAATAACTTCATTCTAAATCTGTTCTGAACATTTCTTACAACTCTGTTTACATTTTCAAGATTATTTTAAATGTTTTCAGTCTACCTTGAGAAGTACCAGCAAGAAAAATATTAATGTGCTTTAAAACTGATTTTCCTTACTCCACATTTGTTCCATATAAAATGAGATGTAGAGTTGAATTTTCACTTATAGATAGACTTCCACAAAGCAGAGATATTACATGCCAACTTCATTGCTATTAAATAATTGTAACAAAGTACTAATAATTCTAACAATGTCCATGAACAAGTGCATACAATCACAGTGCTGACTTCATGTAATCTTAATGGTGTGGTAGCCCAGGCTAACAGCTGCACCTGCTGCCTAGAGCCAGGAAATCCAGTAGGATGAAGATAGCTCAGCTCATCACACCATGCTGAAAGAGATGGTAACATTCCTTTTATTCAAAGGAGACAATATCCTATCTCATATTCATATCATTTGAGAAAAAGATAGCAAACCAGACAGCACTTCCCCCAAGGCATAAGTGGTTATTTATATCTAGGTATACTCCTGTTTTGAAAAGTGGATGGATGTCCCCAAACTTCCTGCTTCTACGTAGTTTTTCTACTTTTCAGTCTTTTGAGTTCCTGTGGAGTCCTTCTGTGTCATTCTCTGTATAGGACTCTCATTAGAAGAAGCTATTACTTTTACACCAACGCTCACTGCTCCTAGGATTTCTATGAAGACAGAACTTCCAGTCACTGGGTCCAGAAAGAGAATATGAGATTCCTCCCTACACTTTTAATCCAGAACCAACTTACAGAACAGCAGCTTCCTGTGTCCTGTCAGCCTGAGACAAAAGACATGAAGAAATGATAAGAGATAATAGGAAATATGAAAATAAATCTTTTGCAAATGAGAAGGGTACCAAGAGATGGAGGAGGAGAGGAAGGGAGAAGGAAAGGAGATAAGATGCCTATACCAACTCCTCATGATCAATGTAACCATTTTCTGCAAACACATACAAATGTAAATAAAATTTTTAAAAGTAAGAAAATCAAAAGAAGTGATAGGAGGGCGGGCCTGATAACTCAGTGAACTAATGCCAGCCCCGCCCGCAGGGCACACTGAGACAGTGATTGAGACTGGGCATGGTGGTGCACACCTGTAATCCCAGCTCTTGGGAGGCTGAAAACGGGAGGATCACTACAAGTTCAATCTACATAGTGAGACCCTACAGACCCTGTAGACCCTGTCCTAAATACACACACAAAAAAAAAAAAAAAAAAAAAAGTGACAGGAAAAAAAGGGTATTCTATCTCTCATCTGGGGAGGAAGCCTTCCTGTCAGCATCCTGAGCTATAAATAAGATGCTGCCTTCTTTACAGTGAAAGAGACAAGGGAACATTGTTAGGGAACCGACTATCCCTGTCAGTAGTCTCACTTCGCTTTGGGAGATGGCACAGGAGTAATGGAGGGCTCTTAACAGCAACATAAGTACGCTCAGTGTGACTGTCCTCACTATCAGAGGAACTAAGACAGGAACGGTAAGTTTACTCTGGCATGTCAAGTGTGTTCTGTTGATAAAGTAATCATATTATTCCAAGCAAGAAAAACCTCATCAAGCCTGTCACTCACTACCCAATAGTAGTTTTTCAAATGATGAAGCTCAAGGCAGCTCTGTTGAACTCTACGGCTTAGTTTGAAAACTGCTCTATGGAAAGATAAATAGGGAAATCCTACATATGAAACAGCAACACTAGGTAGGACTAGAGATGCCTTAGGCTAAACCCTTGTAGTGGCGCAAGACTCTAATAGTATTCACTGTGTTGTAGATATGGCCTCCTAAAGCTTCATGACTCAGAGGTTTGGCCCTCAGTGCAGCAACTTTGAGAGGTCATGGATCTTTAAGTAATGGGGCCTGGTGAGAGGGAAGAGATTACTAGGGCACCAGGGCACTGTCCCCCAAAGGGATTGATGCTGATCTCATGGAGTCCTTTAATTCTCTCCAGAGTGGGTTGTTGATCTCTTCTGTATAGCATAATTTCCCTTTCCATTGCCCTACCATATTGTGATGCAGTCAGGGGAGCCATTAGCAGAGGCTGAACAGATAAAGACACCTGGCTTTAGATCTTAAGCCTCCAAAACAGATCTAAATAGACCTGTCTTTGAAAATCACTGAGCTTTGGGTTTTTCCTTCTAGCAACAGAAAAGGGAATAATACAGGAGTCATTCTATCACCATTACCTTGGACTCATAGTAGAAAAGCAAATTCTTGTAATCCCAGCACTTGGGAGGCTGAGGCAGGAGGATCGCTGTGAGTTCGAGACCGGCCTGGGCTACAAAAGTGAGCTCAAAGCCAGCCTGAACTGCACAGTGAGACCCTGTCTCAAAAATCCAAAAAAAAAAAAAAAAAAAAAGAAAGAAAGAAAAGAAAATTCTATTTCCATTAATTCCCTTGATGAAGCAGTGCAGACTATACTTTTATTAAATCTTGTGGCTTAGATGTGTGTCTTTGTGACAGTCTAGGGTTTAGAATTGGAGATTGGATGTATGCATATCCAAGTGAGATGATTATCCCAAGGAAATGTACTTCCATAGTTGGCTGAGTTGCAAGCTGAAGTAGCTCCTACTACTACTCCTCTTCTTCCTCCTCTTCCTCCTCCTCCTCTTAGTTCCTCCTCGTTCCTCCTTCCTTCTTCCTTTTTCCTTCCTTTTCCTTCTCCTTCAATTGACGTACTAGTTCTATGTTTAAAGGAATACCTGGAAGATAAATTATGGATATTTAGACCTGGAAATTTGACACTTTCTTAAAAGTTTGCAAAACTTTGTATCAACTACTATAAGCTTGATAGTGTCAATTGAGAGATTGCTGATGCATCTGGACATGGTGAAAATAGCTAGTATTCTATTCTAGCCTCTTGGGGTGGGGGTGAGTCAGGAAGATTTCAAATCCAAATCCAGTCTGGGCAATTTAACCAGTCTCTACCTCAAAAATCTAAAATCTATACATTTTTTGGAAGGCTAGGGATATAGCTCAATGGTAGAGCACCGGTAGCATATCAGAGGTCCTAGGATCAATTCTTATTACTAGAAAAAAAAAAGTTTTTTGGAGAAAATGAATGAGAATTTCCACAAGTATGACATTTTTCATATTGTATAGTAAAATGAATCAAAATTTTAATAATATTAGTAAAAAGGTCTTGATGCTAAAATCTTTAAGAACTGCTGTCCTACTGTCTAACAACATGGATTCTAGTACCAAAATGCTTGGATTCAAATCCCAGTAGTACCACTTACAGTATTACTTGTGTTATTCCAGATGAATACTTTACCTCTCAAAGCCTTAATTCATTCATCTATAAAATGGGGACACTGGTACCCATCTTAGGAAGGTATTGTAAGCATTAAATGAGTTAATATATGTAAAGTACTGAAAATAGCACCTGACATAGTAAGTGCTCAGTAAGTTATCATGGTTAGTCTTGGTGACAGTTTATAAAAATGAATAAATGCAAATACATAATAAAAGTTTCATAGTATATATATATATATTTTAAACTGGAAAATCTGAAGATACTTGTTCTCCCTCCTGCTTATCCTTTGAGCCACTGTTGTTTAAGAGGACCTTCTTTTGTAACTATACAACAAGATTTTTTTTTAATTTTGTTTTTTTTCTTGTTTCAGAACTTTTGTCTGTTTGTTTATTTATTTATTTTTATGGCTGGCTCAGCCTACCCTGAGGGCAGGGCTGGCACAGCATGTGGTGCCGGGGATCGAACCACGGTCCCTGCAGCTGACTAAGCTTTCCTAAGCAGCCTCTTTAGACCACTGAGCCATCCTGCCAGGCCCCTACAACAAGATTTTAAGGGAGATTTGATGAACCAGTGTAACTCTGAAGGATAGTTTGATGAATTTAAATATACATAGACTATTATGACACATCATATTCTTAGATTTGAGTGACTTTGCTACCTCAACAGTGTTAAAAATTATAGTGTATCATTTAAGCCCAAAGAGTTTACATAGGAGATTTACATAGGAGATTACCTGGCCAAAGAAAAGGATAAGGTTCTATCCTATCATATACACCCTTTTCAGTATTTAACCAAGGAGGACATATAGCATAGGAAAGAAAATGAACAACTTAAAAGGAACCTTTATCTGCAGTCTTACGGAGACTACAGTAGAGCTATTCTTTTCATCTCTAACTTCTAAAATATGGTTAATCATAGGTTGGCATTGTTCATTTGTTCCACCACTATTTGCTGAGTGCTTCCCATGATGTGCCACCCCATGCCAGGCAGCACAGCTCAATAGTAAGGAAGGAACCAACCCTGCCCTTCTGGATTGACTCCATTAGTTTTCTAATTTTTCCACATGTTTTGCAAAAGAAAAGGTAGTTCATCTGCTATTACCTGCCTAGATGGGCTGAAGGACAGTGCATATCTTATACTTCTTACTTATTCATGAAAACAGCTCACTTTTAGTGTGAGGCAGGGAATGTAAGATTGACTGCAAGCCAGGCGTGGTGATGCACGCCTATAATCGCAGCACTTGGGAGGCTGAGGCAAGAGGATCAGTGCAAGTTTGAGACCAGCCTGGGCTACAGCAGTGAGCTCAAGACCAGCCTGAACTACATAGCAAGACCTTGCCTCAAAAAAAAAAATAAAAATAAAAAAGAATTTAAAAAAAAAAAAAAAAGATTGACGCAAAAGAATTGTGATTGTTTCTTTTTCTAGAACGTAAAAAAATTAACTTTTTTTTAGAGTACTAATGCAGTGCAAATAGGCACATGGTAAATAACAAAACAACCACAGCATGTACGTGATTGGAATTTCGCTGGCTTAACTGGCTTCTGCTGTCCTATGAGAAATATGAGCATAAAAGAGCCCATTTGCAGACCATCTGTTTTATGTGTCTTCCCAATTTACTCCACATGGGGTGAGAGTATTGAGTTTCCCCATAGCAGTTTTTATTCTTCATAGACACTAATTACAGCCACACTTCAAGTTCCTGGAGTATGTAATAGTTGCGTTCTAAGTAGACTTAGAGTAATATCTCCTTTCATTTGAGGGCTAGATTTCTAACCAAATTATAAAATCCTTCTGAATATTTCATTAAAAGCATCAAAGAACAGTAGTGTTAAACTTGTGAGCTTACTGATATATTTGCATTTAAGATTTGAGAGTATTCTCTTCCTGTGTGACCAGTGTAACTGGGACTAAGAAATCAGGGAAGGTAAAAATGCCAAAGAATCCCTCCTTGAATCCAGGCTAGTAATGATTTCATAAATTCATTCTAAGTCAATACCACTGTTTTTGAGGGGTGAAAATTGTCACTGAAATCAGTTTGTTCAGGTGGATAAGGCTGTGAACATGCTGCTTCTCTTTTTGTACAAGAATCTACTATTCTTTGATTCTCTTACAATTGAACAATTACATATTAGCTGTCTACTGCCTTCTAAACCTTTATAGATATTAAAAAATTAATTCTTCTTTTCCAGTGTTCCCTGTTAAAGTGTCTCGTGGGTTCAACCTATACTGTATAACACCATTGTGAAGACTTCTGTCCTTGTGAAGTAACTGGGGCCCATGGTACAGGGCCCAAAAAGCTCCAACTAACATTTGTTATAAAAATTCATGCTACTGTTTAAATTCAGATTCTGATCTTATCTTTTCCATATGTATGCTTGTGTGTTACAGGAAAAAAATGCCAGCTCAAATGTAAGACTTAAAACTAATAAAGAGATTCCTGGATTAGTTCATCAATCCAGAGCAAAGTAAGTTCTAGTTTCAATTTTCCTTATGTTGTTTTTAAAACTAAAAATGTTTTCAGTACAAGCTCCATTTTGCCCACCAGGTAAGAAAGACCTATCCTAAAGCTTTAGTGACTGTGACAGTGTGGCCTCAGAGAGTATAAAGTCCCAAAACATCCACAGTACACATCAGAGCTAACCATTGCATGGGAGTTAGCAGAAAATGAGAAGAAATAGGCTTTTGAGTATGGAGAGCCCTTCTGTTCCTCCTCGTGGACTGGGAAGTTTGTATTTATAATCCCATAGATAAGTTATTGGAATCTCATCAGGTTAATTCCAATCTACCCCA
Organism: Myocastor coypus; assembly: GCA_004027025.1. Taxonomy (NCBI): domain Eukaryota; kingdom Metazoa; phylum Chordata; class Mammalia; order Rodentia; family Myocastoridae; genus Myocastor; species Myocastor coypus. The sequence goes on from PVJA010016038.1 coordinate 17,916, forward strand.
CTCCATGCAAATCACAGCAAAAATAAAGACATCAGAGCATATGTACAGTTATGGGGAGCCAAGGGTTCCTAAGTACAGCCATGAGGTGATGAGGGCTATCCAAAACAAAAGCCTGGACCCAAGATCAAACCTGGGTTTTATTCATTCATAAAGAAAGGAGTGGCATGAGCATGAGTGACTGTGAGAATGGAAGGAAGCAGGTGAGAGCTGTGAGACGGGATATGTAGGAGCCAAAAGCATCTCTGCAATATGCAGACAAAAGGGTTTTCAGAAAGAATAATTTGCATTACACAACCAAAATAGTATCTAATGATCAGCACTGGATGAGTAATCTTTCAAGCCCCAGGAAGTCATAGCTTCTATCTTGAGGCTAGTCTTCATCTAACAATGTGTAGCATTGGCTCTTCATCCCATCTCAACCCAGCTCACATTAGGGAGCAGCAGGTGGGGGGATTCTGAGGAAACATGCCTGCCTGCTGTCTTCTCGGCACCTCAGTTGAGCCGATGTGCATTGTGCAAAGCCAATTGAAGGGACAAGGAAAAGCTTCAGTTAGCTCTGTGCATATCATTGCATAGAAATAGGGTCAGACTCAACCAAGATGGTGAGGAGAAGTTCCTGGGGTTCCTCCACATTTGAGCAAGACTCAGAAAGGGAAAATCATTAATGGAAATTGCAACATTAAAATTAAGAGCCTGTTTATCAAAATATGTCAGATAGTAAAAAGCCACAAAATGGAGGAAGACCATCTGGCTTTCTACAATATACAAATGAATAAATAAAATACAGAATCAATAACATTACAGGCCATTGGAATGAATTAGAAATGAATGGCTGTTGTATGAGAAAATATCATTCATACCCCAAACTGCAAAAACTTAAAAAGTCTAACAAAGAAAAGGTCAACCAGGATATGGATCAATAGATGTTCTTAGCCTTTGCTTGTAAGAGCATAAACTGATATGATTGCATTGAAAAACAGTTTACACACTCTTGTAAAATTGAACCTAGGCATATGTCACCTTGCAGTACCAGTGCCAAGTATATACACTTAAGAAAGTGAAATTGCATGGCTCGTAACTATGCATATCAAGGGGGAGAATCTCATCTATGTGCCTACGTATGATTTTATTTAGATAAAGTTCAAAACAGACAGAACTAAGCAATATAGTAAGTAGTGAAATAATAAGAATAAGCAAAGAAATGAAAAGGCCTGAAATTCAAAACAGTTTTGTACAAGGTTTGGTCTGACAGGTAGCAATACTATGGAACTAGAGCGCTGTTTCTCAGTGTGGGTGCCAATCATATGGGTGTGCCTTTCATTATCATTTTTAAAAGTACAAATAACATTATATGTTTTCTATGTGTTGTGTGCTTCATAATTTAAAATTTTAATGAGTTTTAAAGATCTCCTTTGGGGCTGGGGAGATAGCTCCGAGGCACAAGTGCCTGCTGGGCAAGTGCAAGGTCGTGAGTTCGAACCCTGGTCCCACCACAAAAAAAATAAATAAATAAATAAAAATAAAGATCTCCTTTGAAAAGCAGACTACACTACATAAGGATTGTGTATTACAATATACAATGTGTTAGACACTGTATAGAATGTCTAATATATTTCCTCAATGAAGCAAATATATGCAAACATGTGGATTACCTACAAATAACTATCCATAAATTCTTTTTTTTTTTTTTTTTTTTTTTTTTTTTGGTATTATGGCGGCCACCTCAGCCTGCCCTGGGGATGGGGCTGGTGCAGCATGTGGTGCAGGGTATTAAACCACAGTCCCTGTGGTTGCCCAAATTTTTCTAAGCAGGCGCTTTAGACTGCTGAAGCATCTTGCTAGCCCCATAAATGCTCTAAAATTGTAAATGCATTTTTTGAAAGTTAAAGTGAATAATAAGTAATTTTCTAGATTTTTCTAGAACTGGCTCTACACTGGCAATTAAATGTATTTTGAAACCATTCCTTTTTTTTTGTTTTTTGAGACAGGGTCTTGCTATGTAATCTAAGCTGGCCTCAAACTCATGGCCATCCTCCTACCTCCACCTCTCAAATGCCAGGAATACTGGCATGGACCACTATGCCTGACTCACTCTGAAATCCGGAAACCAGCCTCCCCTTTCTTCAGAGAGGTTCTATTAACTCTGGCCATGTCAGGGTACAGCAGCGATCCCAACACAAGGATGGTGAGGTAGGAGGGCTGCAAACTTGCATCCCACCTGGACAACTTAGGAAAATCCTTTCTCAAAATAAGAAGGGCTAGAAATATAGTCGGTGTGAAGCCTGAGAAGGTTCCATCCTCAGTACCAGCAAATGAAAAAAGGCTCTATTATTTGAGAAGCCTCTTCTTGTTTGGTGTTCTCCTAAATTCAAACAAATTCCCTGATAATATCAGTGACATAGGTATATTGGAAACCTCATAATAAATTTGATTTCACGTATGTAAGAACTCCATAAATCAAGATCCTAATCACAAGTTACGATATCTGTGGGCCTTCCTCTTAGTAAAGTTCGTAAAAACAACCTAATTCATAATCCCTTCAACCTGGTTCAAGGTCTATATATCTGCTGCAATGGCCATCATGTCACAGCAGTCAGGATACCTCCAGGGATAGGGTAGGACCCAGCAATTTAATTTTTACTCGCAAAGAAAGCTGAACACCTCAAAATCCACTTATGGCTTACAATGTCAGTAGAATGCTAAGACAAATTATTTTACCCTCAGGTCAGTGTTGTCCTATCACCCTGATTATCCCTGCCTACCTCCCTACTTACCACTTTATGCACTGTGTCAGCCATTGGGGACAGTAAGTGATAACACAGCCAAATCACGTTTTCATCCAAGCCTTCTGAAATATGCAATTTTCAAATTCCCTTATGCCTGACTTTCTTGGGGAGATTGTATAGACAATTTCTCTGTCCTGTTGGAGGGAACACTTTACTTAACCTTGACACCCTGAAGCAGCATGCTTTGCAGACTGGCAAGTGCTGCAGCTCACGGAGGTGTTTATTAAATTGGCTCATAAGAAAATGCAGTTTTACATAGGGGTGTGTGTGTGTGTGTGTGTGTGTGTGTGTGTGTTTGTGTTTTAAACAAAGAATGTAAGAATATTTGTACCTGGAATTCAACTAAGAAATCTTTCATGACAGTGTCAAAGGAAGTTATACTTCTGCTGACAGGTAAGATTTTTTAAAAGCATCATTTGTTATACAGATACATAAAATAAGATAGACCTGGAGGTTTGTAGCTCAGACGTAGCACTCATCCCTAGCATGCGGAAGGCCCTGAGTTTGATCTTCAGAGTAAATGAATGAATGAATAAATAGAGGAGGTTGTTTGCCCCTCAAGAGGAAGGCCTCTCCTGTCCTGTGAACATAAGGAGCCTTCACATCTTCATTTGTTGCTACACATAGTAGCTTTGTGGTCTCAGACAGGTGACCTAATATCTTTGTCAGTTTTTCTCAAAGAAAAACAGAACTGAAACAGTCCTGGAATCAAATGTGATAATGTACACCCAGTGCTTATGACATTGTCTGGCACTTGGTAAAGAGTTCTGTCTTAATAGTTTAAAAACCCAAAGTGCCCTTTATCAGGTCAGCTAGATGAACTGCACTGTGTTCACATGGCAGAGAGGATACTATTCCATAGTTTAACACAGAGTTCTATGATCCACAGTGCTGGGTGAGCCCTAACAATACATTAGAAGAAAGAGTGATTCCTAATGGACACACAGACCATGATGCACTCCTTATAAGGTGAAAAGCAGCTCCTATGGATGATTGGCTGTTTTAAATCACACATAGAACCCCGGGGGAACCATATGAAAGACAGATGAAGAAGCAGTGGTCATGCTGTGTGGAGGGAGCACAAAGTGACAGGAAGTAACCGGGGTTCACTGTAGCTGCTTGGCAGCAGTCTAGTTTTATTTTTTGTTTTGGTTTCATGTGTGCTTGTTATACTATTTTATGAAAACAACATAATTAACTAAATAAATAAAAGGCAGAAATCTGTCATGAAATGAAGACTAGTCTCTTTCCCTGAGCTCCCATTGAAAAACAATGGTGAGATAATGGAAAAAAAAAAAAAAAAAAAAAAAGCTGTGCTCAGGCCAAGGTAACCAGAAACCTATTGCATAATTGCATTTCTTATTTATAGATGAGAGGCAAAACTTTACCTCAGTCTTCATAGGGTTTCCATGGGGCCTGAGAATTAAATTATATAAAACAAATTTTTATATGTATATATGGAGGCCCCCATAGGAAAATGTAAACCCAAGAAAGTGGCAAAAACTGAATGCTTGAATAATAGATTGAATGAAGAAAGACAGTTGTGGAGGGATGCCTGAAATAGGGAGCAGGAGGGTGACCAAACAAGGTCTGAGAGCGACTTCTCTTGGCTTTAGCTCCCCATCTCCAATGTTAAGAATATTTCCCTTTTCCTTATATTAAGAGGGCATCTTTCACATGAGAACTGTAATTCCTGCTTTCAGGAAGAAAAGGGGAGAATAGAGTGCCCCTGGCCTGCTGTTTTCCAAGTGCCTTTGGCTCAAAATAAATAACGTGCCAAAGTGGCATATTTTGAGTAAAGTATTAGGGAATTAGAACCTCAGCCAGCTCATCTTTTTTCTGACATCATACTACTTTTTAAAATAGATTTTTATGAGTGCTTATTAATTTTATAAACTATTGGATTTAAATGTGACGTGTCCGTGCATGCATACATGTAGTTTTGAACACATCCCTCTTCTCATCACTCTCCTTTTCAACCCTTCCCCCTTAGGTCTGTGGTTTTGTTTGTTTTTCTAGTACTGGGGGAATTGAACTCAGCACCTTCTGATTGCCAGCTAGGTATTTAAACCACTGAGCTATCTCCCTTGCCTCATCCCTTCCCCCTTGGGCCCTTCCTTTTGTCTTAATGATGTTCTCCTTCCTATCTTCATGCTGTCTTTTTTTAGATTTGCACCTTGGGTTTCTGTTATTTGGGGCTCTTTATTATTTAAGTCACTGAAAATGGAAGTCATTTTATCTTTTAATTCGGAAGCCCATTTTGCCCACCATTCCTTAATTTGATCCCTTTAATTAGGATTCCTTATTGTTGTCGTGCCTTGTTCCATGAAGCCAAGAGGTCACCAAAGGAAGAGCCTGTGGTGGTGCAGAGTGAGCTCACAGAGCCTTGCAGCTAGCTGGAGCCACAGGAAGGGCAAGCTTGGGCTTTAGTTATCAGAGAGGAAAAGGAATTACTGAAATAGGCGAACTTTATTCATTAAATCAGGTACCAATATAAACATTTATGAAAACTTTTTAGGTCTACTGACTCTTAGCACCAACTGTTCATGCTGTATAAATTTAAGTCACAGCTTAATAGTCCCTGCCTGTCAGCTTAGGGAAAAATGGGGAAGCCCATGAGCTTTTCCCCCTCTCCTCTTTTCCACTCACAATCAGCAATTAAGCCTCAGAAAGAATTGGAAAATTGGGTTGTTACCCTAGGACTGCTCTTTATATTGTATTTTGTACTCTTAAGCCAATTACTTAGATTAGTGCTGCTCCATTGACAGATTTCTTCATGGGAAGAGAGATATGTGTTTATCCAAACAAGCATCAGTGGATTTGAGATAGTGTATTTCTATTCTTAGTTCTAGAGTGAGCCTATGGAGCCCAGCAGAGTAAGCCTTGTGCTTTCAGATTACACCATTCCAAAGATGATGTACAGATAACTAGGACACTGTGTGGGCATTTGCTTCCCTAACCATGTCTGCTGCTATCACAGGAATGGAACAGTGTCTGAAAGAGCTAGCCTACTGCACACGGTAATAGCAAGTCTGCCTCTGTTCAGTTAATCCTGTCTTGGAACAGCGAGTGTGCTGTAGTGCAGCATAGCAAAAGAGCGAGCCAGTCTGTGTGAGTCTCCCTGGTCCCTTACCAACAGAGGCAAAGGCAGACAGGTACCTCCTAATGGTCTCAGACAAAGAGAGAGGCAGCTGCATTTCCCTGTCAGTGGGACGATACAAAACTGAAACCCCTGCAATTTTGTGCATGTGTAGTGTGAGTTTGCGTCATGAGGCCCTAATTCGGACTCCTGATTCTGCAGTGAGTACATGATGACTTCGGAGATGGCCACAACTGCAGCATGGAGACCTCTCTGCCTGTCCCTCTGATGTGCATAGGCATGAGTACCAACCAGACATTTCTGTTTTCATATTGTGGCCATTAAATAAAGAAGTTAATAGAAGTCGGTAACAATCATAGACTGTGAGTGATAGAAGGAACTTCAGAGACAATTTCACTGGTTAGATGAGAACTATGGCTCAGCCCCTCACCCATGCTAACTTGTGCATTGCCATTTAAATAACAAGTATTTCTTGCCATCCTATTATGTGCAAGGCAATACATGCTAAGAACACCGAATGGAAAGTTTCAACAAAGACCTAAAGTGCCATTTTTTGTGAAATCTCCAGAAATTTCCAAGGGAAACTGTATATGCACATATTTATATATCTGCCTAGTTATCTATAACAAGATACTGTACCTGTATTTTTATAGGTGTAGTGATGCACATCTGTAATCGTAGCTACTTGGGTAGGCTGAGGCAGGAGGACTACCAATTCAAATCTATCTTGGGCAACTTAGCACAAACTCTGTCTTGAAAAGGACTAGGGATATAGCTCATAGGTACAGTGCTTGGCTAATATGTACAAGGCCCTAAAACCACTCCCCGATGACATATCTTAATGTCTTTCCTATCTGAAGGCCTACACTTGTCCAGCAAGCTCATTTCTTGAGAGCTTGGCTAAAAAACAGGAAGGATGCCCAAGGGGAATCTGGGTAGCCAGTCTTCCAGAGAGGCTGGAAGATCCATATTCTGACCCCTAGGGAAGCCCCCCAGCTCCTCTCAAATCCTGTTACATGAGCGTCAGACGCAGCAGACAGACCTGGCTGTGCTGCACTTCAAGCATGGAGTAGAAGCAGCAGCGGCAAGGAAAGCTGGAGGAGCACTGGCACCCCTCCGAGAAGGGGCCCGCGAACAGCCTCAAAGCAGGCCAAGCCCTGGGGTTCCAGCAGGTTTCACCAACAGAGAGCCCACCCCACCCAAGCTAGTGTCTCTGGGTAGTGCTGTGCTGCAGAGAGCATTGGGATTTAAGAATAAGGGAATGGATCATAGTAAGCAAAAATTAAGAAGTGTTTGGAGCAGTTCCTCTATTAAAAATATATATAATTTAGAAAGATTAGCAACCAGAGTGGCTCAAATAAAAGCTCTTTTGATGCTGCAACAAGTAAAACAATGAAGAGGAGCTGGAGAGATAGCTCCATGGCACAAGTGCCTACCTGGCAAGTGCAAGGTCATGAGTTTGAACCCCAGTCCTGAAAAAAAAAAAAAGAGGAATCTGGGAAAACTCCATGTACAAAATGGCTTTCTTGACCAGGATTCTGCAAAGAGAGATGGTTTAATATATCCTCATCCTAGATTCTACTCTTCTTCTCAAACCCTTTCCCAAGCAAAATGTCTACCTTATTTGAACTGGTACATAAAGGAGAGCAAAATTAAATGATGTGTGAACGTGATTTGTAAACTATGAAATGATTAATGGTGTTATTTGCGTTGTTTTCTTTAGAACAAAGTTGATATCATGTGCTCACAGACTAAATCTTGGTTTAAAATCAAAGAAGAATGTTCGTTCTGAGCCCTGCTATCTGTCAGGGGAATCTGGGAGGCTTTGGGGTCACTTGTGCTACTTATGTCCCCTGCTGTGTGAGAGAGCATTGTGTGCTAAGGGGCACATTATTCAGGCTTCTCCCAACACTTATCTGGAAGGGAAGAAATTAATCTAGAGCTTCTCCCCACAAACACGCACCAGATACTACAATCAATAGATACTAGTAGGAGCAGAAAAAAACAGGGTATGTGTATCTCTTACCCAGCATCCTTAATCTCTATGCTACACCACAGCTCTTTGCTCAGTAGAAACAAAAGACACCTTACCACTGAGGGCCATTCCACCACACCCTCTTCACCTGTGATAGCCTCTTCTCACCTTATCTCCTCACGTGTTGTCCCCACCAACCATGTCAGCATCCGGCTGAGCAAGCTATTGAATGGCATAGAAAAAGCAAGCAACCAGGGCAAGTGCTACACAGCCGTGCCCTCTGACTAGTTCACACATTCCAGTGTAATTTCAGTCCAAAAGAATACATTTGCTGTCACCAACGTAGAAAATGATGAGGGACCCTATCTAGGAATCCCTCTGTCCTCAGCTTGCTGGTGTCTCTCCCACTCCTATATGCATCAGCTGGATATCATGCTGATACTGGCAACCTCTATAAAACACACATTTCAGTAGAACCAGGATAAATTTTATTTTACACTACATAGAGCTCAAGTATGTGATGTGCAGCTTTCCCTTGCTCTGTTTCTTTTTAAATTATGAATGTGTCAGGGAGGAAACATTTGGCATATTTCTCCTAGTTAACATTACTATAAATAACATCTACATTGAAAGGAAATTGTATTATTAAATATAGGCACTGTAGACTGTTGTGAAACACACATCAGGATTGTTGTAATGACATATGATTCTAATTTAATCTTAAGAGTATTTCAGTAGCAAAATCTGCAAAAAAAAAAAAAAGCCCTAGAGTTTATGGGCTCTCCATGTTTCATTTGAAGGGGATGGGATTAAGGAAGCCCTGAAATACACAGCTAATTGCTCTTTGTTTTTCAGCATGCACATCTCTGAAAGCCAACAAGAATTCTTCAGAATGCTAGATGAAAAAATTGAGAAGGTAAGAAGTAAAAAATCTGGCTATATGTTTCAAGGAATGTGTGCTACTTGCTTTATAAATTATAACGGTATTCTTTTTTAAGGAAAAATAATTTCATTTCTAATTATTTCCTTAAAGACAACATAGAAGCCAGGCATGGTGGCACACGCCTGTAGTCCCAGCACTTGGGAGGCTGAGGCAGGAGGATTGGCGCGAGTTCAAGACCAGCCTGGGCTACAAAAGTGAGCTCAAGTCCAGCCTGAACTGCACAGTGAGATCTGGTCTCAAAAAAAAAAAAAAAAGACAACATAGATATAGTGCTTTGAGTTTACATGTTTTTTTTTTAAGCAGTCAAGAAACATTTTATCATTTCTATGACATTTATGCCAAGATAATATATAAGGTTTCTGGAAAATAGAAATGGAAGCAAATTAAAATGAATAGAATTCTGTGAAGAATGTCTTCTTGGGGCTGGGGCTGTAGGTAGCTCAGTGGGAGGGCACCTATCTCTGGATATTATCCTGCATATTCAAAAAAAAAATCTAATAGTCCTTGTGTCACTGTGTCTTTTTGAGTCATGCTCCATTTTTATATCTCAGGTTGATTTTTATATGTTAAAACTCAAATCTTTAACAGTGCCTTGAGTATGTTATCTGGAGAGCATCATATATTCCATAGTTGCTCAGTAAAGAGAGTATCTTCCTTTACTTTCAGGTTATGATTGTATTTTTTTGTTTATTTTTTCATGAATTTTTCCCCATCATTTTTAATTAACTTTAGCAGTATAATTTAGGTATACATAATTATCATATGCATCATAGGGAACTTGTACCTGTACATGATATATCTTAGTTCCTTTTTTTCTAATTCCCCTCCCTTCCCTTCAGCCTCCTTTCTGCTACTTATTTACAAGCTTTGTTTCAATTCTATCCTTTTTTCTCATTTTTTTTCTTTCCCCCACCTCCAGGTCCCCTTGCCTTTTGGACCATTTCTTCATGTTTCACAATGTGTGTTATATATTCTGGTTCCTATTTATAATTAAGTTTCTCACACTGGAGAAACAGTGTAATGTTTACACCTGTGTGTCTCATTTATTTCACTTAGAGTGTGGTTTCACAGCCCATCCATTTAGCTATAAATGTCTCAAATTTATCTTTCTTTATGGCTGAGTAGTAACAATAGTATTTTAAACACACACACACACACACACACACACACACACACACACACACACACATCTTTTTTATCCATTCCTATGGTGATGGGCGTTTGGGTTGTTTCCAAGATTTAGCTCTGACAAAGTGTGCTTCTGTAAACATGGGTGCACTTACATCACTATGCTGTAATGCTTTTAATTCTTTTCAGAAGACATCAAGAAAGGGAATGGCTGGCTCCAGTGGACCTCCAAACCTAGTTGTTTGGAGAATCTCCATACACTGATTTCCCAGTAACAGAGGAGAAGAGTTCCTTTCTCCCCATAGCTCTTCCAGAACCTGTTATTGGTTGGTTCCTTAATAATAGCCATTCATTCTGGAGTGAGATGGAATCTCAGTATTTTGCATCCTTTGGATGATCAGTTATGTGGGACACTTTTTCATATATTTACCACTTGTACTTTATCTGAGAAATGTCTAGTCATTTCAGATACTCATTTTTTGATTAGGTCTTTAAATTTTTTGAGTCTGATTTTTAAATTTCTTTTAAAAATTTGCACATTAGTCCTTTGAAGAACAATTGGCTAAGATTTTTCCCCTATTCTTTGGGTTGTCTTTTCACTCCGTTGGTAGTTTCTTTGGCTATCCAAAAGCTTTTTAATGATGAGAACCCAGTTGTTTACTATTTTTAATATCTCCCTTGCCATTGGGATTTTGTCCATGAAGTCTTTGCCTACACATCTTCAAGAATTCTACCTACTCTTTCTCCAGCAAATTTAGTGTTTCTGTTTTAATATTTAGGACTTTAATCCATTTTGCATGACAATAAACTTGGTTCTACTTTTAGGCATGTGGAAAGTCAGTTTTTCCATCACTATTTATTAAAGAAGGTATGTTTCTTCCAATGAATGTTTGGCCTCTTTATCAAAGATTAGGTGGCTAAGTGTGTTTAGAGTTATTTCTATATCTTCTGATCTGTTCCGTTGATCCTTAGGTCTGTTTTTGCTAGTACTGTTTGTTTTTATCACAGTAGATTTGTAGTATAATTTCAAGTCAGGAATTATAATACCCCCTGCCTTGCCTTTGATGTTATTCCAAGTCTCTTCTAGCTCCAAATGAATTTTAAGAGTGTTTTTATCTAGTTCTGTGATATATATATATAGATATATATATATAGATATAGATATAGATATAGATATAGATATAGATATAGATATAGATATAGATATATATATATATATATAGAGAGAGAGAGAGGCACTTTGAATAGTATTGCATTGAATCCACTTTTGGGAGTATGGCCATTTCTATTATGTTGGCTTTCCATTTTGTGATACCTCTTCAATCTCTTCAGAGTATTGTACTTTTCCTAATTTATCTCTCAATGAGTTTGTTATTTGTGTACAGGAATGTCATTGACTTTCTTTCAGTATTGATTTTATATCCAGTTATACAGCTAAATCTAATTAGTAAATCTAGAAGTCTTTTGGTGGAATTTTGGGGGTCTTCTATGAAGAGTATCATGTCTTCTGCAGATAATGATAATTTAACTTCTTCCTTTGCTATCTGTATTTTTATTTCTTTCTCTTATCTAATTTTTCTGGCTAGTGTTTCTAGAATTATTCTGAACAGAGGTAGCAATAGTGGGCATTCCTGTCTTGTTCCTGATTTTAGAGTAAAACCTTTGGGCTGGGTAGGTAGTTTGGCAGCATAAGTGCCTGGCTGGCAAGTATAAGGTCCCAAGTTTGATCCCCAGTACTGTATACAGTGCTGGCTCCAGAGCTCCAGGCATGCTGTGTGGGTCCCAGAACTGAGTATGGTGGTGCACACCTATAATATTAGCACTAGGGAAGCTAAGACAAAAGAATCACTAAGAGTCTGAACTGTGCAGTGAGACCCTGCCCAAAAAAAAAAAAAAAAATTAAATAAATAAATAATAGATTAAAACTTTTCAGTATGTGATCATTTTATAATATGGGAACTAAGGGTTTGTCATACATGGCTTTTATCATGTTGGAATAAAGACCATCTATTTCAATTTTCTGTAGTTTTTATTATGAGTGGGAGTTAGACTTTATCAAACAATTTTTTTGCATCTCTTGAGATGATCATATACTTTTTGTCCTTTTCTTTGTTAAATACGGTGTACTTACATTTATTGATTTGCATGTGTTGAACAATACCTGCATCCCTGGAATGAATCCTACTTGGTCATGGTGTATTATATTGATGATTTGTTGCTTTCTGTTTGCCAATGTCTTATGAAGGATTTTTGTGCCCGGGCTGATTAGAGAGATCGGCCTGTAGTTCTCTTTTGTTTGGATTTTCTCCGGTTTGGGTATCAGGGTAATCTTGACTTCGAGAAATGCTTTGGAGTATCGCTTCTCATTCAAGTAAATTAAACCACTTATAGAATGATGGCATTAGAACCCCTCTAAATTTCCTATAAAATTTAGTAGTGAATACATGGGAATTTTGCCTTTTCTCTGTTAGTAAGTTTTTAATTACAGATTCAATTTCTTTGACTGATGTTGAGCTATTTATAATTTTTACCTCATCTCGATTCAACTTTGGTAATTCACATGTATCTAGGAATCTGTTTCTTCCATGTGTTTCATCTTATTAGAGCAAAGATTCTTGAAATAGGTATTGATGATCTTCTGGATTACCAAAGGATCCATTGTGATTTCACCCTTTTCACTTCTAGTTGCATGAATTTCAGTCTTATTTTTAATAAGATTGGCTAAGGGCTTTCCAATTTTATTTAATCTTTTAAAAAACCAACTGTTATATTCATTTATTTTTTGTATTTTCTTAGTTTCAATTTTGTTAATCTTTGCTTTTCATAATTTCTTCCCTTGTACAAGCTTTGAGCTTCCAACTTCATTGCACTGTGGTCATAAAACATTCATGGAATAATTTAAATTTCCTTGCATTTACTTAAGCATGTTCTATGGCTAGCATGTGGTATTCTGGAGAATGGCCCATACACTGCTGAGAAGAATGTGAATTCATATGTTATAAGGTGAGACAATTTGTAGACATCTACTAAATTTATTTATTCAAAAGTTTGGTTCAGGTTGTGGTAGCACATTCCTGTAATCCCAGCACTCAGGAAGCTGAGACAGGAGGTTCATTGTAAGTTCAAGACCAGCCTGGGTTACAAACTGAGCTCAAGGCCAGCCTGAACTGCACAGTGAAAACCTGTCACAAAAAGACCAAAAAAAAAAAAAAAAAGTTTGGTTCAGTTATATTTCTTTGTTATTTTTTTTTTGTCTAGTTTGTTTGTTTGTTTGTTTTGGTCTTTTTGAGACAGGGTCTCTCTGTGCAGTTCAAGCTGGCCTTGAGCTCACTTTTGTAGCCCAGGCTGGTCTCGAACTCACATGGATCCTCCTGCCTCAGCCTTCCAAGTGCTAGGATTACAGGCATGCACCACCATGCCCAGCAAGTCTTATCTATTTGTGACAGTGAAGTATTAAGTTACTCAATTCCAATTATGTTAGAGCTCATTTGATTTTTCATGTCCATTAATATTTGTTTTATATAGTTGGGTGCACCTGTGTCTGGTGCATACATATTTATGATTGTTATCTCTTCTTGTTAATTTCTCTTAACAAATATGTAGTAACGGATCTTTCCATCTATCTTGGCATGACATTCACATTGTCTACAAACAGAACAGCTGTCCCTGCTTTTTTTCTGCATTTCTGTTGCATGGAGGATTATTTTCCACTGTTTGGCTTTCAGTCTATGACATTTTTAAAAAATATATTTAAAAATGTGTTAAATGTGTTTCTTGAATGTATATTGTTGGAGCTTGTTTCTTGTTCTATTCTGCCAGTCTATTTCTCTTGATTGGTGAAGTGAGACTATTTCCATTGAAGGTTATAACTGATATGTATTAGCCTCTTGTCTCAGTTACTCTTCTCTCATTGTTGGGACAAATACTTGACACCAAAAATGAAGGAAGGAAAGGTTTATTTAGTTCACAGCTACTGGCAACTTCAGTGCATACTCAGGTTGCTCCAAGGCAGACTGGCACATGCCAGAGGGCAGCAGTTCATGGCGATGGCAAAAAGGAAGAGAGTAAAGGGAGGAGCAGCAGCAACAATGGTAACAGAGAGCAAGTCTGTCTCTCTGTCTCTTATGTTGCATTCAGGCTATCCATCTCAGGCTGGGCATAGCACTCACATTCATAATTCCAGCAGTACTGAGACCCATAATACCAGTGGATCATGACTTAATTTCAAACTGTAGAAATGCCCGCCCCATGACTGCATCAGGCTCTGGGAGGACAACTAGACACAAACCATAACACTTATCCTTGTCATATTATTTTCCTTCTGATGGCTCCCTCTTTTCCCTCTGTATATCTGCCTGAGAATTTCATTCTTTTGGTACTCTTAGAATTGTAGTCTTTGTTATCTCTTTCTAGAATCTTTCAGAATACTTTGTAGAGATTGTTTGGTGGTCATGAATTTCTTTAGTTTTTCTTGGTCATGGAAGTATTTTATTTCTCCTTTAATTCTAAGAATAATGTGGAAGGATACAACAATCTGGACTGGAAGTTGTTTTCTTTCAAGTCTTGAAATACTACAAGCTCTCCTTTATTTAACAATTTGTGCCTAGAAATTTGCTTTGGTTCTAATGAGCTTGTCTTTATAGGTGATGTGTATCTTTTCTCTTGCAGCTTTTAATATTCTATTCTTGTGCTGAATTCCTGGAATCTTAATTGCTATATATGTTATAGATTTATTTATATATTTATTCATATATTTATTTATATATTTATTTATAACTAACTAACTGGAGTTCTGTATGCCTCACTTACTATGTGTCAATTTATTTTCCTATACTTAGGAAGTTTTCTGCTGTTCTGTGAGCAGGTATTTTGTCATTTGTAGTGACTCCTGCTTTTTCATTAATTCTGATAAATGTTATGTTATTCTTCTTTGCATCATCTTTCCATTACTGGATTTCTTTTTCATGGTCCCATACTATTCCTTAGAAGAGCTTTCTTTTCATGATCATAAACTATGAGCCTGTCTTCTAAGTCTGATATTCTATCTTCACTCTCTTTCAAACTTTCAGTGGAATTTTTAATTTCTGAATATCTGTTTGAATCTGTTTTGTGGATTCAGTTTGTTTCCTATGATGGCTATTTATGCTTTTCATCATTTTTCTGTGTTCCTCTATTTTTGTCTCTGTCTGCTGTATATTTGCTGAGCAAGTTCTTCACTATGGTCATTGCCCCTCTTTTTACCTGAGAAATTATTTCTGTTTTGATTTCCTCTATATCCTCATATATAGGGGGTTTTTTTGTGCTGCTGTCATTCTAGAATATTCAAATGCCTTCTGACTTCTTCTATCTTGTTTTCCCCTGCATTTTTCTAGGGAGGTGGGGAGGAAACCTGGCATTGCGTCTTGCTTCTGCATCATCATTTTCTATTTTTTAATTTTAATTTGTTTTCTGTGACATTTGTGTTTTTCTTCTGTTAGGTAGCTTTATGACTGGTATCCAGGCTTCCCTGGGAAATGTGTATTCCTCTGAGATGTCCTCCAGATGTGGCTGACTGTCTTGCTTTCTGTCTGTCCCAAGATCGTGTCTCCCCACTTTATTAAACACATGAAGTTGCTAATTTTTTGGCTCAGCTCCCAGTCTTTTGGTACTAGACTGTAGGGATGGTTATGACTGTAGATTATCACAGTTTTGCCTACAAGGATAAACAACTGATTACAAGAAGTATGGCATCCTAGCTAAAGGAGTACAGTTAGCAATAACGATATCATCCAGCATATCCTAGAAACTCACAGTCTGTGGTAACTCCTAATGTGGTATCTCTCAACTATAGGAGCAAGATCTTTAGCTATATAACAACATCCAACAAAAATTAGGAACTTGTATGCAATGTGTTTCCTCTTATTAGAGTGACTTTGTCCTGTGGAGAAGAGGAATTTAAGTGGAATAGGGAACAATACAGTAATAATTGAAAAGAAATATAGTACAAGCAAGGCTGAAGGACAAAGGATGATCACCCAAACTTTGGGAAGCTGAGGAAGAGGACAGGAGAGAAAGAATGAAGGTGAAAGCAAAAGATATTAGAGGTAAACAAGAAAGACTGCAGAATGTTCATTCACATGAAAATATCAGCAAATGAAGAAAGACCATTGTAGAAAAACAGACAGGACAAAGAAGCAAACAAAACAATGAAGTCAAGACTTAAACAATCCTCCCAAAAAAAATGAAAAGAAACAAATTCCTCTGGTGTCCAGTTTGGTGCTAGTTCCCTAGTCAGAACCAAAGTCTATATTGAGTAACTACAAGTGTGCAGAATAGAATTACTGCTGGGTGCAGGGCTGATCTTGGCCAGAGCACTGATCCCTCCCACACATTGGTTGTAGGATAGGGAGAGTGTCCTGGTCTGTCACCAGCAAAGGCCACTTGCCAGCTTGTACCACCAGTCAGAGTAAGGAGCTGCTTCCCATCCTTGTAACTAGGGCTAAGACTGGCTTTTGGCAGCCACCAGGATGAAATCTGTGAGGTCCCATCTCCTGCTTGTTAGCAGAGTTTCTCCCAGTCTGCTGTCCAACTGCTGTCTGTATGCTGAGGCTGTGTGGTTCTTTGCTCATTTCACAGCAGGATGTTGACAGTGAAGCAAATCTGGGGCTGTTATTCTCCAGCCCCAGCCTTTTGACATAAAATGGCAGTCCTGCCCACTGTTGCTGCTCATGCAAAGGTAAGCCAGGTGCCACTCTAGTTCACTCACCCACTGCTAGCTAGGGGGAGCTGCTCAGGAAACTGTTTTGTGTCCTTACTGCTCACTGCATTAATCATGATATTTTTATGTCTATGGTTTTTTTTTTTCCAGTGTGAACTTTTTTATTTTGTAAGCAATTAGGTAGAGTTAAAACAAAGAAGAGTAAGTATGTAAAAGTTTGATTGTGATAGAATACCCCAGAATTTGATACAGCCCTCGCTTATGAAAAGTTGTCAAGTCAGATAGTGACCAGTTAAACATCCATTTCTCCATTTCTCCAGTACAGTCCTTATTCATGTATATCATTTCGCAATGGGTAGGGTGCCCCTACCTCAAACTACAAGGAAACACTTCCTTCTGACTGTATGCTGGACACAGCTCTGAATTCTTTACAAACATCTTATACCTGTTTTAATTAATTCTTCCCAGGATACATGCTTGTCTCCAGACAACACCTCTTCATGGGTAGACAGATAACACAGACAGTTGTTCACAGATCTGCGAGTCCAGTGTCATAGTCCCACCTGATCTAGTTTCCTGCTCCATAGTTTCAGTTTCCCACAGTTCACTGAGGCACAGAAATATTAAATGGAAAATTTTACAGAAACAACTTGCCAATCTTAAATTGCTTTTATGACATATGTTTATATTATTTTATTTTTAATTATTGTTAATATCTTACTGTGTGTAATTATAAATTATGATTTATCATAGGTATTTGCAGCCATGTACCCCCATAACAATGCCTGGTCAGTGACTGACCCCATGAACAATCATGGTCACATAAGATGGTAATGGATTTGAAATACCTGTCATCACCTAGGGAGACTGTAGCTGTTCTGGCAGCACAGCACATTAGTTAGGTATTTGTAGTATTGCTGGTATAAAGAAACCTACTGCATTACTAGTCACATAAAGTGTAGGATTCAATTAAATATAGTACATAATATTTATTCATGATGGTAAATAAGCACATTACGTGTTTTCCAGTGTATTCCTACTTAAAACAAAAATGTACTGTGAGGCAGTATGTATGCCAGTATGCCTCTGGCAGTAACCACCTTGTACATCTCAGGTTTGTCAGATCCCTTGATTGTATCAAAAGATCACACTGAGCGACTGACCCACACTGTCCAAGTCAGTGCAAGTATACTGTGTAATGTCTGCACCATGACACAATAGCCCAATGACAGATTTCTCAAAATGTGTCATCATCATTTAGTGATATACAACTATATAGTAGGGAAGACATAAAGGTTGGTACCGTCTTCACCTTCAGGAATTAACCAGGGACCTCAGGATGTATTCCTCATGGAGAAGAGTGACAACTATGTTGTCAAGTTGAATTTCTGGCCCGAGCGTGCCAGACTCCCACGCAGAGTCTCCGAGTTGCCTGTCTTAGTAATGCATGGGTTTAAACTGCCAGTAAGATTCAAAGTTGTTCTGGGTAGAGAATGTCATGTACCAATCGACTGAGGGCAGAACAAAATACGGCAATGGTTAAGGATTTGCAAGCAAAACCTCACATTTAGAACCAAACATAACTGCACTATGGTCAAGGCATTGGAAGCCAGTTTTATAATCTCGCAGTTTTAATGTTTCTTTTTCTGTAAGTTTTGTGGCCATTCTATCAGAACATTTCTTCATGAATTCCTAAGTTATGAATTCTTAATGAAAGATAATGAAAGAAATATTAAATTTGTCAGTATTTCAGCAGCAGACACCTGTGAGTTAGACCTCTGAACGAATAATTATATAATCTTCTGGCCCATTAAAAGGCCAGCAAATATCACTAATGCAGAAAGCAGAGGTAGATGATGAATTAAAATTGTATTTTAAGCTACAGTGTTCCCTAGATATGCATAAATATTTAAGAGTAATAATTTTTTTATTTTCAGTGAAATTTTGGCTTATACATGACTTTTTAGATTGAACACTTCAACTAGGAGCAATTACCAAGTTTCACATCTTGGTTCAAAAGCTGCTCAGCTTACAGATAACATTTTGTTTTAGTAAGAGGAACCATAAAAAAGAAATATTATGCCTGCTGTGATGATAAAGATCTTTCTGTTTTCTGTTTGTACTCCTGCCCCACTAGCTTTTTGGCAATAAAAAAAATGTTTAGTAGTTAGAGGTAGACTGGGAAAATTAAAGCCTAAATTCTAAATTATTTTTTAAAAAACATTCACAGACTCTGACAAGGCATTTTAAGATGATCTAATCTCTTTCCAACATGTTTCCATAACTGAAATTCAACCTCTTTTTACTCAAAACTGAAGTTTGTTGCTCCCGCCTAAAATCCAATTTCCATTTTGCTGTGCCTCCAAAACCCCTAATATCATATGCTTAACACAGGGAAAACAAAGTGTATAACTTGGTCATTTTTCAGATGAAAGTTTCACTGCACAAAGGAGCACCTACAGATGGAACATAAACAGTGTTTGCCCTATTAGATAAACACATACAAATGTGCCCACATGTGTGTTGTAAAGTTCCGAGGATTAATCCCAATGCCTTGTACATAGTACCTGCTAGGCAAGTGTCTACCACTAAGCGACAACCCCAGAATAAATACATTTATATATCAGACATGCACCACTTGATATCAACGAGTTTTCTTTTTTCTTTTTTTTACCCCATGGGACTGGGGTTCAAACTCACTACCTTGCACTTGCCAGGCAGGCACTTGTGCCCCAGAGCTATCTCCCCAGCCCCTCTACAAGGAGTTTTCTATGTTCCCTAAGCTCTGTTTTTCTGTTTGTTTTCCCTCTTACCTAAATTTCATCCTTCCAGATATTTTGAGAATGTTATCCTATATATCAGTTAAGCATTAATTCTCCAGAAATTAAACACAGCTTCTTAATATATTGGTTTAATTTAATCTTTGTCATATTTTATATAGTCACAGTTGAAAGCTGAATCCTTCCAAATTGTTTTACTGGGCCATGACCATTGTTAATATTT
The DNA here is from genome assembly GCA_004027025.1 of Myocastor coypus. Lineage (NCBI taxonomy): Eukaryota > Metazoa > Chordata > Mammalia > Rodentia > Myocastoridae > Myocastor > Myocastor coypus. Next base: position 37,548 of record PVJA010016038.1, read on the forward strand.
CTTCAGCCAAGGTTAACATGAGGACAACTATAAATCAAGTTCAAATTTATTCTGTAGGGTTGATATGGTTGAGCTAAAAAAGAGATTAAACTTACCTAAAACTTCATGCTAAGAGGTCTTGAGCTTCAAGATTTCCAACAACATTGGCTGACCCTGTGGTGATGTAAAACTGCCTTCTCGACTCACCTGTGACTTCACTGAATGTGTGTGGGGGCATGGATCGAATTTGCCTTCTAGCTGTCCCCTGTGGACATCACACTCTACGTCCCTCACCATGGATGTGAAAGAATCAGTAATAGTACACTGACACCAAGACAATAAAATGTTTTCATATTTATAGTAAAACTTACACTTCTTCTCAATCGCTGTAGAACTCATCTCCATGCAGAGCTGTGATTTACCTTTGTGCCACAGTTGGACAAATGGTTTTCTAAGGAGTTCATAGTGACCCTCAAGAAAAATTTTAAGAACTGAAGAGCTGGGGTTGCAGCTCAGTCGTGGGTGGAGTGCTACAATAGATAAAGCCCTGGAGTTAGTCCCCCTATCAGTAAGCTCAGCTACTTTGGAGGCTGAGGCAGGAGGATTACAAGTTTGAGGCCATCTTGGGCAGCTCAGTGGCATACTATCAAAGAAAGAGCTGGAGCTCAACTATAGAGTAGATAGAGCTCAATCCTTAGTGTTGGGGAGCAGTGGTACAGACTGACTGTGCACCTCCTGAGCACCAGGCATTATGCACCTTCCTCAGAGGGTAAAACAGATGTGAAAAACCAATGGAAAATAGTTGCTTTCTGTGTCAAATTCTGCTTTTAAAGTGAGTTTATTTAAAATGTAACTTTTTCTGGTGGACAAGTCTATTATTCATCACTACTGTCGCCTGCATCCTCAACCCTTTTCCCTGAGACTGAGATTTTCCTCTACTAACACAAGTACATGAATGTCAGGTGGCAAAACTTCAAGTCCGCTCACCAGCTGGTTGGAACACTCCCAGGACACCGGTGCCATTTCACTGCATTACCAGGGCAGAGGCCACAGCACTGTACTGCATCTGTAGAACACCAAGGGACAGGAGTGCTCAGAAGTCAGTTTTTTCTCTTGGAGAGTTAAAAATAGTATAGATCAATAGGAGCTAACACAATCCTGATATTAACCCTTCTTGCATTGAAATCTGTAGTTATTATTATGTCTAAAAACCACAAAAGACTCTTAGAAGTTGGTATTTGCCGAAATTTGCAATTTTAAGAAAATTTCCTTTTGCAGCAAGCAGCATAGTGCTTTTGTAACTCTAGCCTTTCATAATATCTAGTGATGAAAGAAAGTATCTAGATTAAAAGTCTGTAAAGAATTTTCTGAATAGGGCCTGGCGGGATGGCTCAGCGGTCTAAAGCGCCTGCTTGGGAAAGCTTGGGCAGCTTCAGGGACCGCAGTTCGATCCCCGGCACCACATGCTGCGCCAGCCCTGCCTTCGGGGCAGGCTGAGCTGGCCATAAAAATGAGTGAATAAAACAAACAAAGGTTCTGAAACAAGAAAATAAATAAATAAATAAATAAATAAATAAATAAAAAGAATTTTCTGAATATAGTCCAAGTATAAGTAGCTTCAGAATTTAAGGTACATTTCCGTTTACTTGTAAGAAGCAAAACAAAGAAAAAAAATGTTTTAAGAATCTTCAGCAATAGTATCTTCTAGAGGCAAATATAAGGATTTACATTTTGCTTTTGAGAAGGTAAGAACTGAAGAGATGACCAAGAAACCTTTTGTTCTCTCAGAGAAGACTCCAGATATTAAATAAAGACTGTCTTAAAAGAATGTTATTTGCATTTGGTTAGTTTTATTGCTGCAAGATTTGTTAAATTTTGTTGTGAGCTTGGGCATCTATTTGAAATGTTCTAGAAGTTATAAAGACTTTAAAACTGTTCACAAAGTTTTAGACTATAACTTGTTTATTTAAATATATTTGGTACAGAGTCTCACTATGCACCTCAGACTTGTAGTGATTCGCCTGTTTTTAACCTCCCCAGCAGTAGGTGTATGCCACCATGCTTGGACTGGTTCACCAGCTCAGCGTACCCAGGACTGGGGCTGATGTTTCATGTGGGACTGGAAATGGAACCCTGGTCCCTATGCATGCCTATGCAGGTGCTTAGTCCACTGAGCTATCTTGCCAGCCCGCTTTTTTTCTCTTTGAAAAAATACTTTGTCCTACATATCACAGTATGGTTTTCAAAAGTTGGCTCTGTTGATTGGAATTATCCAATGTGGCAGTTTAAGGAAATGTCTGGGAAAGAGCAGTCTATGAATGTTGAATCAGCTGACTTTAAAAGAATATCCATAGACCTCTGTGTACTGCACAGTCATTTATACTTAGAAGAGACTTGGGCTCCTAAAGTGGTCCTAATTCTCTTGGGCCCAGAACTAATCTCATTGGCGAGAAGAGCATGATAAGTCTGCATTTTAGAACTTCCTTCAAGGGCTCTTTCTCTTGACAGCACACCAGGCTAGTCCCACCCCGTCCTGTCCCTATGCTTGTGATCAGGTGTGTGCTCGGTTGATGCAGAGAATGACTTGCACGGAGTTGTGCACTGTGCTGTTGGGCTCTGGGCGTGAGCCACCCCTGTGGAGTCCTGTGTGCCACGTGAGGCCAACGTGACAGGTTTTCTTTCTGGCACCGTGTCGAAGATTTCCTCCATGCCTGCCAGTAATGAGGAAATTGGGTCTAATCCTCAAGACTGTTACAGTGCCTGCCCCATCTGTGCAGAGGGAGCCTCGGCGTGTATATTTTAGAAGTGGGCTTGGCTGCCATTGTTATTTCATGAAATAGTTTCTGGCTCCATGGTGAGCATTATTATGACCTTGCTTTTGCTAACACCCAGCTCCTTCTAATTAAAGTTTAATCACAAAGGGCAAGGGGATGACTCAGTCTTGTTTTGTTTTATCTCTACCGCAGAGCTTTATGCAGATGACTTCTTAATCATCATCATGATGACCCTTGTATAGGAAAACTGACAAAAGTGAGTGTGCTCTGGACCTTAAAAATCCTAGAGTTCCCTTCTAGGTAGTCAGTATCAGAGCTATAGTTAAAGAGAATCAATCAGGCCCCACACCTAAAATAAATGCAGCCCTCTCAGTTCCTGCTCACTCTTTTTCCTAGAGCACTTTATTTTCAAAGAATTCTTGAAGTTCTATCCGCCTGGTTCTCTAGGGAACAGCAAGAAGAGTCCCAGTTCTCAAGCATTATAGTCATGAATGCAAATAAATACCATGCCACTGCTGTAAGAGCAGTATTGTGGGCAGTGCCATGAACTGCAGTGTAGACATTTAGCGTCATTTTGCCCTTGGAAAAGGAAAGCAGACTGAGGGGCCACTCAAGGCAGCAGAGCAGCAGAATGCTGGTCTCATTCCCTTACTTGGTCCCCTTGGCTTCTCCTTTCCCTTATTATTCACCTACCTATTTCCTTCCTCCCCTTGGCCTTTCCATTCTTGGAGTTTGGCACCCAAGAGCATTGCTTCAGCCCTACAGAGAGTGTACCAATCTTGACACCTACTATTGCATTGCAAATATGCAAAAGGACCAGAAACATAAACATGCCCCTAGGGATAATAATTGGGTCTCACTTCTTTGTTTCCTTCTAGAATCTAGCACAGGGCATAAAAGATTTGTAAATAAGTAAGATAAGACTACTGGGTCTCAGAGACAGAATCATGCAAAGAATAGAGACATGATAGAAAGGACCCCACTGGGAGGGAGGGAGGGAGGGAGGGAGGGAGAGAGGGAGGGAGGGACGGAAAGAGAGAGGGGAGAGAGAGACAGAGAGAGAGAGAGAGAGAGAGAGAGAGAGAAGGTGCTTGTGATAGCTGACGTGCTGTAGCAGGTGTATAGCAGGTACACTGCCAGAAATTAGATCAACAGCGATCCAAAGGAAGAGGCAGCCTGATGCAAAAGAAAGAACCTGTGCTGCCAACCTGGACCAGATCCAAGGACCAGCTCCCATGGTAGCTGTGTGATCCCAGGCTGTTTGTGTAAGCCCTCTGATCTTCAATTTGTTTACCCCAAAACTAACTTGTCTGGGAAACTGAAGAAAATATGCTTGAAGCCTCCTGCATAGTTTTTGCTGTGTTGGAGACGTTCTGTAATCAGTAGGTTTAATTTTTATTGAAATTGCCTGTGACCACATTATTCAAGTCATTTACACAAAAAGGATGGTGAGGTAGGGGCCCAGACTGAAACTAAAAATGCAGAGCTTAGCTCTGATCCGGCCTGAGCCAGTGCCTTCCTCTGGCAGAAACATCTGTGTATAAACAGAGTGTTAGGGTAAGACACTTTCCAGCACGCTGATCCACCTCCTGCCTCCTGTGTGGGGATGTAAACACGCTCAGGAGTTAGGGCCTTGTGAACATGGACAGAGCCACAAAATAGCTTATCCTGGCTCCTGGGCTGTGGTTACAAGATGAGTCATCGAGCCAGTGGCTGGGGTACAGCTGAGTCCCTGTCTATAATTTGCCACTTTGGAGGCGTCATTCGCTTTTATGAGATTTTTAAAAATACTCATTAATGCCTTCTTCAAATGCATATAATAATGGCAATTTAAAAATTAGGCAAAAGTAACTCCCCAAAACATCACAGAAATCTTTAATAAGCTTAACTTGAATGCACTGTCTGAACCCACAATTGAACCAGGGCCAGAGTAGGTGAAAATGAGGAATTAGAAAATAGGGTTCTGGTTTTTAGGAAGCTTCTACTCTAGAAACACCACCTTCTGAGTTGAAAGGGATTTCAGAGAGTACCTCATCTGATTTACCCCCAAAGTTTTCATCTAAGAGTAAAGAATGAGACGTGTCCATCTATATCAGCCAGGAAGGAATTAGGAGGCATCTTATGTTCTACACAATTCTTGAAAAACTTATTCTGAGGTCCCTTGTTATTTCTGAGGTATTGTATTCCACTCCTTCTGAAATTCTAATTTGTGAAGACATGGTCTGCTCCACTTCTAGAGAAGAGCAGTCTAGAAGCTGACACTTCTCGGCTGCTCTCACTTTAATTCCATGTTCTAAATAAATCCACCAGAGGAGAACTAAAATGTTTTATGCTTATAGTTTCAAAGTTGATTGCTGGAGGCTTGAAGCTGCCTAATCATAACCTAACTCCCTTCTGGGTTCTGAACAAGTTGCAAACAGACAGAGGGTACAAGGGAGCATCCTTGGGTCACATCCACCTAATGAGTGAGAAAAGAGATTCCTGGACTCAGATCTGGCTGCTGGGGATACGTGTACAGTGCCTGAGACAATGAAAGGATTTGTTGCCATGTTTCACTGTATAAAGAAGTATGATTAGAATAAACCAGTAAAAACCATCTGTTAAACTGGTAATAGATACTTGAAACAATCTTACACATTTGCAGTAAAGGCCACTGCAGAATTTGGTGCTCAGAGACGGGGAGGTAGCTCAGTGACACATACACCTGCCTGGCAAGCACGAGGTCCTGAGTTCGATCCCCAGTACCAAAAAGAAACAAAGAACAACAACAACAAAAATTAATGTTCAATAGTGAAAACAAAAACCAGGAAACTAGAAGCAACTTAAGGATCCAATAATCAAAGAAGGAATAAAATCTGTATTCCTATAGGACAATATTATGTAGAATTAAAATAAAGGAGCCAAGAAAAAAATAGAGAGAGGCAGAGACAGAAAGGAAAAGAGAGGTGAAAAGGTCCAGTTAGAGATTTCAAATTATATTAGTAAGTGAATAGAGGACTATGCTAGACAAGTATGGGATACCAAATAAATTAAGAATAATATAAATGACATAGCATGTCATTTACAGATGTTCAAAAGATTTTTCAAGCCCCCATTTCAGACCAGGTACTGATAGACATGCAACATGAACAAATGTGCATGTGCGTAGACATGCATTAGTGTGGCATGTTATTGCACAATGTACTTATAAGTGACAGGTGTTTACATATGTGATATAATTAAGTTTTCCCGCATATTTAAAAGTATAGTATATCATATAGTGTTAATACTACACAAATATTAAATTATCTCAAGTCAACTGAAAGCTGGGGGAGTGTAGTTCAGTGGCAGAGTACATAATTAGCATCATGTCTGAGGCTCTGGGTTCAATTTCTTTTTTTTTTTTTTTTTTGCCAAGAAATTATTTTCTTTTTTAATTTTAATTATTACTTTTAATAAGAAATAGCAATGTGACATTTTCAAAATATATTAGTAGTACATTCTCAATAATTGATACAATGCATATAGTTGTCTTTGTAGTAGTTATACAGAGAACAGGATGTAGACATGTTAATTTTTTTTGCAATTTTTTTATTGTTTAAATTTAACAATGGTTATATTACATATTTTCATCATCAGATCAATTTAGATTAATACATATAGGTATATAAGATTGATCAAACAATTAAACATTAACCTTTCTAAATCCACATTACTTTTTTTTTTTTTTCCCCCTTCTTTTCTTTGAAAGTTGACATATTGCATATTGTCCTCACAATCATTCTATAGAGTGCAGTGTGTGGGCATGACCCACCTCCCTATTGATGTTGCATAGAAAAAAAGAAAGAAAGAAAAAGAAAAAGAAAAAAGAAAAGAATATACTTCTCTTTGGACTAAGAGGAAGCAGATACATACACAGTCAAAGGTTTTGCAATTGCAGTGTGCCACCA